>SJXQ01008577.1:100610-141238 GCA_006408695.1 Aepyceros melampus | reverse complement strand
CCCCCCAGACAGTCATTTTGCTTTTTTTGCATTTCTTTTCCATGGGGATGGTCTTTATCCCTGTCTCCTGTACAATTTCATGAACCTCATTCCATAGTTCATCAGGCACTCTATCTATCAGATCTAGACCCTTAAATCTATTTCTCACTTCCACTGTATAATCATAAGGGATTTGATTTAGGTCATACTTGATTGGTCTAGCGGTTTTCCCTACTTTCTTCAATTTAAGTCTGAATTTGGCAATAAGGAATTCATGATCTGAGCCACAGTCAGCTCCCGGTCTTGTTTTTGTGATGCTGTATTAAGGCTGAGGCCACAGGTTCATTTAAACCATCAGCTAGAATCTAATGCTAGGTGATCATTTGTAGATATTATATATTTCTGAAAGCATTTTCACTTGAGTATCTTCTTAGTTCCCTTTTCCATACTACTGCAACTTTCCTATCACCTAGTGTGGGATGAAAATAAGTTCTATTTGTTTTGTGTTCCTCATATTTTGGTTTATTATCACATTCATAAGTTTTAAGTTACATAGATTTTCACATATGCTGATGTTTGAAAGTGAGTTGAGTATTACAGCTCAGAATTACAACATATTGATTGCACTGATTTTAATAAAAGTGAAAGTTTAGTCACTCAGTACTGTCCGACTCTGCAGCCCCATGGATTGTAGACTATCAGGCTCCTTCATCCATGGGACTTTCCAGACAAGAGTACTGGAGTGAGTTTCCATTTCCTTCTCCACAGGATCTTCCCAATCCAGGGATTGAACCTGGGTCTCTCACATTGTAGGCAGACATTTTACTGTCTGAGCCACCAAGGAAGTTCCTAAATGAAAAGCTAGAGTGAAAGGTTAGTCGCTCATATTTTAATAAACAGTGTTATTGTTTTTTCCTTTCTTGATGGTCACAAAGCAACACCTAAAGAAATATGGTAGTTTGTATGAGGTTACCATTATTAGCCATTAATGTGTTTCATTTGCCAGTCTTATTGACATGTTGATTTTTTTCAAGTCCTCCTGCTGCTGCTGCTGTTGCTGCTGCTGCTAAGTCACTTCAGTCGTGTCTGACTCTGTGGGACCCCATAGACGGCAGCCCACCAGGCTCCCCCGTCCCTGGGATTCTCCAGACAAGAACACTAGAGTGAGTTGCCATTTTCTTCTCCAATGCATGAAAGTGAACAATGAAAGTGAAATCGCTCAGTCGTGTCTGACTCTTAGCGACCCCATGGACTGCAACCCACCAGGCTCTCTGTCCCTGGGATTTTTCCAGGCAAGAGTACTGGAGTGGGGTGCCGTCGCTTTCTCCTTTTTCTGCTAAGTAACTTCAGTCGTGTCTGACTCTGTGGGACCCCATAGACGGCAGCCCACCAGGCTCCCCCGTCCCTGGGATTCTCCAGACAAGAACACTAGAGTGAGTTGCCATTTTCCTCTCCAATGCATGAAAGTGAACAATGAAAGTGAAATCGCTCAGTCGTGTCTGACTCTTAGCGACCCCATGGACTGCAACCCACCAGGCTCTCTGTCCCTGGGATTTTTCCAGGCAAGAGTACTGGAGTGGGGTGCCGTCGCTTTCTCCTTTTAAGTCCTTCTATATTTTGTGATTTCCTCAAGTCTAATATTTAGCTTCTGATGGTGATGCTGTTTTGTGTATGTGTGTATTTTTTTTTTTTACTTGCATGTTAATAGACACTTGGAGATAGAAATTTTGGGTGGTTTAATTGTTCTTTCAACTTTATCCAGTTAGTAAAAAAATTATCTTCACTTGGTATCCCTTCCTATTTATTGCATATCTTAGAAAAATATACCAGAATTTCCCATTGGCTTCTCTACCTCAGAGGAGGCAAAGAAAGAGCCCAGAAATGTGTTCAGATGGAGTGATTTTTTGGAAGAGAGACTTGTCAAAATGCTGTTCTTACTCTTTTTGACACCTCTAATTATTTCTCATACTCCAAAAGTAAATTTGTTTTTCTAAAGTTTTAAAGATTGTCTAAATATTGGCATACATGATATAATACTATTGACATAAATGAATATTTTTTTTTCAGATTTTCACTCCTCCTTTGGAAAACTTCCTAGAACATAGCAATTAAATGATAACAAATTTTAACAAAAATTTTATTATTGATGTGTAACTAAAAAAAGTTAAAATTATAAATTTATAGGATATAAAATAATTTCTTTAAAATCAAAGGCTTTTCCTTTTTAATACAAAGGGTTTTGATTTCTTAAAAAAATTCCTTTTTTTTTTAATTGACCTGCTTTCAGGGTAGTTGTAATATGCATATTTACACATATATGGTTGAGGAATTTGGTCTATTATTATCAATTAACTCTCTAGGACTTTATTTTCTTTGATTTTTGTATTACCTGTTAACATCAAAAATAAAAATATACTAAGTTTAAGTTCAATTATATAGTAGCAAACCCCAAAGTATCACTTCACGGAAAATAGAAGGGGAAACAATGTAAACAGTGACAGTCTTTATTTTGGGGGGCTCCAAAATCACTGCAGATGATGACTGCAGCCATGAAATTAAAAGACGTTTGTTCCTTGGAAGAAAAGTTGTGACCATCCTAGACAGCAAATTAAAAAGCAGAGATGTTACTTTGCAACAAAGGTCTGTCTAGTCATAGCTATGGTTTTTCCAGTAGTCATGTATGGATGTGAGAATTGGACTATAAAAAAAGCTGAGCACCAAAGAATTGATGCCTTTTAACTGTGGTGTTGAAGAAGAGTCCCTTGGACTGCAAGGAGATCAATCCAGTCAATCCTAAAGGAAATTAGTCCTTACTATTCATTGGAAGGACGGATGTTGAAGCTGAAACTCCAATACTTTGGCCACCTGATGCGAAGCACTGACTCATTTGAAAAGACCCTGATGCTGGGAAAGATTGAAGATGGGAGAAGAAGGGGATGACAGAGGATGCAATGGCTGGATGGCATCACTGACTCAATGGACATGAGTTTCAGTAAACTCTGGGAGTTGCTGATGGACAGCGAGGCCTGATGTGCTGCAGTCCATGGGGTTGTGAAGAGTCAGACATGACTGAGTGACTTAACTGAACTGAATCCCAAAGTACTTTTTTGTACCTCTGTGTTTCTGAAGGTAAACTAATTATAGAAGGAAAGTGAATAGAAGCAAAGATAGAAACAATCTTGTGTGCATGTGTGCTAATTTGCTCCAATCATGTTCACCTCTTGTGACCATACGGACCATTGCTCTCCAGGCTCCTCTGTCCATGGGATTCTCCAGGCAAGAATACTAGAGTGAGTTGCCATGCTCTCCTTCAGGAGATATTCCTGATCCAGGGATTGAACACGTGTCTCTTATGTCTCCTGCATTGGCAGTCATGTCCTTTACCACTAGTGCCACCTGGGAAGCACAAGATTAAATTTTGGAGCTTACTTAGCAAATGTATTGTGTACAATTATGAGAACATCATAAAGATTGGGGAAACATAAATAGTGGATAAAATAAATTATTCTTTCATATTTATGGACTGAAGCATTAATGCTTCTTTATATTTACTAAAAATTCAAAATAAATATAAATTTTGTTGTTTTGTACAATATGTCACTTCCTCACTTACATCCTATAGTTTATGTATGAATAGGTGAACAAAAAAGTCTGTATAGTTTTAAGTAAAATGGCATTAATTTATACCATCAGTGACAAACTGTAGCCTTGAAAGATGACATATTATCTAAGCCCTCACCAGTGGTAACACATGTAAACTCCAGGAAAAAGTAAAAGAAAAAGATATATATATATATATATATATATATATATATGCATCACTATATGTAGAATATATTTGAAATTTTGTATATAAGTGTGTACATATATATTAACAATTTTACTAAGATATAATTGACATACAATGTTGTGCATCACCACATTCAATTTCAGGACATTTTCATCATTCTCAAATAAACGTTCTAGTACTCATCTCCCCAATCACTGCCAACTTTAGACAACCACTAATCTGTTTTCCATCTCTACATTTTTAATTAAGATATATTCTAAGGTTTTGCCCCTCAATGTGAATATTGTCTTCATGGGGGGTGAAAATAGTTTCAACAGAATTAAAGTGATTTAAATTATATCTATAAAATAGTTTAGGCAGAAATAGAGACATACAGAAAACCTAGCAATTAGCATCTCAGTATGCTGTCCATTATACTAATATGTACACCATTTAGAAACCTAAATAAGGAGAAATTGCTTTCTGTAAATTGGACCACTGTAAGCACACACAGAGCATACAATTAATACAAAGATGGAAAGATGTATTCATTAGGCATTTTTGTGCTATAAAATAAGGTCTATTTTTACTCAGAGACATTAATGGAAAACTGTTTGATGCAACTTTTTGTACACAAAAGAAATATTAGAACTTGTGAAAAATGACAGTTTTGAATTTTTCCATATTTTGAAATATATAACAACTGAATTTTAAGTGATTACCTTATCAAATTATTACATAAAACAGCATAATACAACAATAATATAGTTTTCTGATGGATATAAGTCATTCTTCTTCATAAATGTCTATGTTTCACTCCTAAAGGTTATTTTGAGTGATTGTCTACCTGGGCATAGATACTTGTCCTCATCTAGATTCTGAGGTTAATGGATGTCAATACATTTACTCTGCTAAGAAAATAGAAATAAACACATCTCATTCTGTCCACCTCTCTGTGGATGATTATGCTATAAATGCATTTTCATCCTCTCCCAGTCATCCAAGCTAAAACCTAGAATTGTCTGTGGCAGGCATTACTACTCTTTACCTCTTTTTGGCAAACAAAATATATAATTTTGCTCACAGTTCTTGGTTAAAGCAAATTACCTGGCCAGACCTCACTTTAAAACACATGCTGTTTGTCTTTGCCAGACAATGTCTTAGTGTCAGTATTTTATTTTTTATATTCCTTATTCTTGCATCATTGCATTTCCTTAAAATTTTAAAAGAAAGTTGTCAATACTTTACACCACCACCCCCTGTCAAATACACTGGAGTTTGATTGACATTGCACTGAATCAAAAGACTTATTTGAAGAGAAATGACAAGTGTAACAAAGTTTAGAAGGCCAACCCAGGCACATGTCATATTCTTTCATTTCTCTAGATATTTTATAATGATTTATACATTTCTGTATAGAGGTTTTACACAACTTTTAGCTGATTTATTTATAAGTATTTCTATTGTTATTGAACTTTTACATTTAAATATGTGCACAGTGCATGCTCTGTTGCTCAGTTGTGTCTGCACTTTGCATCTTAATGGACTGTAGACTGCCAGGCTCCTATGTCCACGAAATTTTCCAGGCAGCAATACTGGAGTGGGTTGTCATTTCCAAAAAAAGCATTTTCTAAATCTCTCTTGCTGATATATAGAAATAAAGTTGATTTTTGTTGATTGAAGTTGTTTTGAGCAATCTTGCTAAATTCCTGATTAATTCAAACAGTAGGACTGCATATTTATAGATTTGCTTCATGTATAGTCATTAGATTTTCAAATACTCTTTTTAAATCTTTTTACTTATTTTTTCTCAATTAATTTTGGCCTAAAAAGAATGGAAAATGGTATTTCTCCTATGAATTAGACCTCCAGCTTAAACAAGAGATGGCACAATTAGTGAGAAGAGATTTGATCTGAAACTTATAGTTCAGCTATAGCTCAGGACAGCTATATGATACTGGGGAAGTCATTTCAGCTTTATACTTACTTTCTTCATCCATAAAATAATGTTAGTTAAAGAGATTTCTCAATTATAACGTTACAAATTTTGATCTATGACTCTTGGTCAGAAGATTTTAAATTTTACTTCTATGAAATATCTTAACATCTTAATAGCAAAATAAACTTGAAGTCTGACTTCAGAACAGCTGTATTTCCTGAAGTCATTAAGAATAAAAAAAGCCAAAAAAGAGCATGTGAACTTAAATTATCCTGAAAGATTGATTTTTCAGGCTTGTCCAACCTACCCACATAGGTCTTGCAAAAATTTTTCATATTGCAAATGTTTCAATGAATTATAATTTTTTGTATTCTTGGTAACATTAATCTCATGAATACTTTTATACACACACAGACATACACCCACACATATATATTAAAGTTTTGAATCCATGGAGACAGGCTTTAGAGTCAAGTGCTGTTTCTTTGAAATATTGAAACCTAAATGGACAGCACTTACTGAAAATAAGACTGACATCACCACCCCATTCCACACACCATATGTCACTGAATAGCCTCCAGCTCTGCCAAAATGTAATTCAAACCAGTGACCTAGAAATAAAAGACTACATATCCCATTACGAACCAATCCCCTGAGCCATTCGGTCTCTACTCAGTAATATTTTGATAAATCATTTTCATTTGTATTGATGAGCTGTTAATGCAAATTGTAAGTAAAAGGACAGTTGACTTTTATTAGCAGAGACATGAATATATAATAAGTGACACCAAAAATTCCATGCTTATTGCCCAATAGGATACAATATAACTCACTCACCAGAGGAAAAGATGAAATACTAATAATTTTACAGAATTTCATGTATTCATATTTTTATATCACATTTAATGTCTTATATGGTTTCTAAACAATTGGTTAATGGCAGATAAAATTTGCAGAATTGGGATTCCACTCTTTCTAATTTTTAAAAAAAATATGCTAATTAATAAAGGGTAGTTCTAATGATGGAGAGATTTTTAATAACTCCTAGTCACTTTTAAAAGTCTAAGAAAAGCCATAACAGACAGGGGCAGACAGAATCATCTCATGTGTACAGCTTCACAATTAGATATGTGAACTTTAACCAAACTGAGGCTGAATCATCTGAGCTGTGAGAATGGAAACATTGTGTATAGATGCTGAGAGGGACTCGGGGCAGGAGGAGAAGGGGAGGACAGAGGATGAGATGGCTAGATGGCATCACCACTCGATGGATGTGAGTCTGAGTGAACTCCAGGAGTTGGTGATGGACAGGGAGGCCTGGAGTGCTGTGATTCATGGGGTCGCAAAGAGTCAGACAGGACTGAGGGACTGAACTGAACTGACTGAACTGAGAGACTCACCTAAGGAAGAGGGCATTGAGGTCACAACAGACTCATCTATCATATAAGCAGAGTAACTCATAATTTCCCCAATAAAGAAATGGAATTAGCCATCCTCTTTTGCCACAGCAAAAGGGTCTCTTGGAATTAAGTTCACTGTTGTATCGGAAGTGCTGAGAGGGTGAACCCTCACACCAGTAGGCTCAGAGCACCTCTTAAACAAGAGCCTATTCTCAACACCACATCCTCCACTCCCTTTGCTTTTCTAAATTATCACAACCAACACTGCTGTACCTTCACCCATTAAAAAATCTAAATATGAAGAGCTGTCTTTTAAGCTATTTAAAACTCACACTTTCTGTGGTCTCTTTTGTCCCCAAGCTCTTTGTAAAAACACAGGTGATATTGCTTTGTGTATTATGCAAACTCAAGACAGGTTTAGTTCCATAAAGGAAAAGCATATATAAAATGGGAGGAAATATTCTCATAAAACTCTTGAAAATAAGAAAATAACCAATTTTGTTTGTGCGGAGGGGCCGCTGATACTGAAATTTCATGATGTGGGAACACAAATCTTAGAAGTACATTTGAGAAACTGGTTTCCAGTATTGATTTCTGGCCATCAAGACCCCATGAATTTGAGTGACCATATCTCCTTTCAGGTGAGCCCAAATGTGCTGGTGTGTCTCTTCTCTTGTCCTGCTTTGTCTTCTCTTTATACTAACCATATCAAGATATCTAAGTTTACATGTTTGTGCTGAGCAGAAGACACTTCTTTCTGAAAGTGAAGAACAAAATCCACCAAGGCAAGACAAAGATCAAAGTGACTTCACCTTAACATGAACTACACTGCTTAAAAGTGCATGTATTTATATAAGCTGACCAGATGTACAGTGCCAGTATACATTTGTGTAATCATTCTGTCCATATGGGTGCTTTCTGTTTTTTTTTTTTTAATTCTAATGAATTATTGATAATTTGTATCAAAACATGCCAGTTTTGCTTTACTGGGAGTTTACTTATTACTTTTAGCTTTTGGCTTGTTATCATCTAGCTGTATGTTAAGGCACACTGATGGTGAGTGGATTTCTCACATCAGCTCTCAGCTAAATCTCAAAGACAATCACTCCTTGGTAACTCTTTCAATACACGAAGTAACTGCACTTCCTTTCCAAGGATAGCATGCAGGTGCCTAGTGATAAAAAGAATTTCACTCAGAATGTAACTGCCGGGGACTGCCAACTACCACTGTTTTCAATGATGGCAGGGAAAATACTCATTGCTGTTGCCTCTGCCAACCACCTCATATGCAAGTCATGGCATCATGGTCTATGCTGAGACTAGCAGAGAACCATCAAGCTAATCGCTTGGGGGTAAGAGGAAAATGTGAAACATTATAGATAGGTTATATTAGAAAAATATATCCAGAGAACAGAGGCTGAGCAGACCTACTATAGAGTTGTCTGAATGCACTTGCTACAGTAGAGTTGCCGTTGCTTGGTACGAATCTATATTTGACATATTTCACTGTTCAGTAGCAGATTTTTTTCACATTAAATACTGTCTCTAGACTTTCAGCACATAAGGTAAACATATAGACAAAATATATGAGAAAGTTCCAATTACAGAAATGGAAGTAAACACATTCAAACTTGATGCTTTCAAATGCTCATTGTCAAGTGAAAGTATGCTAGACAGAAGCTGGTTGTTTCCAGCTTTGTGGCAGTTGTCAATAAAGCTGGAATAAATAGTTCTGTGCAGACTTGTGTGTATGTGTGAAAGCACTCAAATTAATTGGGCAAATGTGGGTGTGTGTGCTCAGTTGCTTAGTCATGTCCAACTCTTTGTGACCCCACAGCCTGTAGCCCATCAGATTCTACTGTCCATGGGATATTCCTGGCAAGAATAATGGAGTGGGTTGACATTTCTTCCTCCAGGGGATCTTCCCAACCCAGGATTGGAACCTGCATCTCCTGTGTCTTCTGCATTGGCAGGTGGATTCCTTACCACTGAGGCCCTGGAAAAGACCCCAGTTAAGCAAATATTTATGAGAATAATTGCTGGAGAGGATGGAAAGACTATGTCTTCTAAAGTGAACCACTGTCACAAAAGATTCTTACTGTATTATAAATATAGCTGGTGTTAGTGATAAAGAACCCATCTGCCAATTCAGGAGACCTAAGGGACACAAGTTCAATCCCTGAGTTGGGAAGATCCCCTGGAATAGGAAATGATAACCCACTCCAGTATTCTAGCTTGGAAAATTCCATGGACAGAGGAGACTGGCAAACTACAGTCCATGGAGTCACAAAGAGTCAGACATGACTGAAGTGATTTACCACATGCACACACTTATAAGAATAATTGCTGGAGAGTATGGTAAGACCATATCTTCTAAAGTGTATCATTGTTACACATGACTCTTACTATATTATAAATATATTATCTCATTGAAGAACATGAGGGAAAAGATACTGGCTTAAGAAACTTTGAAAATGAGGGCAATCTGTAAAACTAAAGGCAAAAGGAACTACATGTAAGCCCTTAACTCTAAAGGTAATATGTTCCACAGGGGTAGAGATGAACAAATACGGAAATATATGTGTCAATCCTGCCGGGGTCCAGCCCCGGTGGATCCAGGGTGCTTTGAAGGTGGAGACGGAGTCTGCGTCCTAGGAAAAAACTTATTCAATTACATATATAGAGAGATTAGAAATGGATAGTGTAGTAGGAAAATTAGTGGAGAAAAAGAGGCTGAATAACTTGGTTTGTGTGGAATACCAATCACCACCTACATAGGCCACAGGCGTCTTTCCATTCTCCTGAAGGAAAGGAGGCACTGAGGCTTCCCTGGTCCGATCTTAGAAGCCCAGGCATGATTAGTAGGCTTGGTGAGGACCCACACCCCAGATGGGAATTCATCCAGAAGGGAAAAGAAAGAACGACACGGGGGGAATCAGCCTTTCCAGAAACTGATTCCATTTTCTTTATTTTCAGGTTTGCTTATATACCTTTTTCACACATAGGGATGAATACAGAGTCACGTGGGGGTCAGCAGTCCTGACCTTTATCAAAATCAGGTGCTTTACATAAAAAAAAAAAAAAAAGTGTTAGGGGTTTTACATCATCTTCTGGCCATGAGGCCTGCTGACACTTTATGATTCTTTCTTTCTGATAACCAAAAAACTTATTTTTTCCAAGGGTGTTTTTTCTTAAACCAGGCACCACCCTCCAAATAAAGTTGCATTCATATAGAGTGAGGGTGTAGTAAGTTACAATCAAGNGTTAGGGGTTTTACATCATCTTCTGGCCATGAGGCCTGCTGACACTTTATGATTCTTTCTTTCTGATAACCAAAAAACTTATTTTTTCCAAGGGTGTTTTTTCTTAAACCAGGCACCACCCTCCAAATAAAGTTGCATTCATATAGAGTGAGGGTGTAGTAAGTTACAATCAAGAAAGGAATTTATTTAACCCAAGGTTAACATGATCAATCTTAAAGGTTAATACTTATTTTTCTTATATGCTAGTTATATTCATTATAAGGGCAGGGAATATGGAGATTTAGCAACAAAACATCAGCCCGACAAGTGAAATCCTTTCACCAATGTTCCCCTTAAGATCTATTTAGTCTTAAGATAGTGATAAAGTTACATTTTTACATAGCAAGGACACAGTGATTTATAACAAAGTACAGTGATCTATAGCAAAGGAGAAAATTCATTAACTCAAAAAGTCTAGTATTGCTAACATCAAAAACTACTCTATTTCCTTTTCTATATTCCAAATACATTGATTAATATATATTCCCAGGTGCCTAAGGACGTGGAGGCCTGGCAGCAATCATTGACTCAACAAAGAAAAAAGCCCTATGCTAATTAAGACCTTCAAAATACCCCAAACTCTCTGTGCTGTTTATGGTTGAGAGGTAGTAAACAATCATGTGTGTAGCGGCAGGAGTATGGATAATCCTATCACACAAGCTAGTTTGTCAGCAGAGAGGTTTGACCTGAGACACCCTTGTCACACCCAGGGCAGGGAATTAGTAGAAATTATTGGCACAACAAATGAAAAACTCTTCACCAATATAATCAACCCACTATACTAATAAATTCTAACTTCCCAAAAGAATCTGCCTTTAGTAAGTCTAAAACATCTCGTGCCTCTCACTGTTGGGAGGCTGTAACAATCACATGTGGCCAGATGAACCTATACAGGCAGGCCAGATAACCTTCAGAGGAGTTCGTAAGCTGAAACACTCTTGTCACGCCCAGGAATTTTTATTAACTGGAGCTGCAAGTTAACTCCTTCTCTGAGAGAAATGGTTATGGGGGAGAGCCCCCCGTAAAGTCAGAGGTATAGGTGAGAGCATAAAACAGACTCTGGTTTTGGGGGTAGATGCTCGGGAACAGGGGGTTTCCTAAGGTTTGATCACGCTTTTGCGTATGCCAAGCTTCCTTCCTCATGACCTTTGCCATGGGTGGAGTTCCTCACGCTGGCCCCCAGCAAATTCAATGTATTCAAGAAGAAAAAATGCTTTGTATTTGGTATGGCATGCACATAATTCATTGCCACATCCAAAGAAGCTGTGATATTGTACCAAATGAAATTGATACTGTGGTGGACAAGTTTAAAATATTTTGTGTATGTGTGTGTGTATGTTTCCTTTTGGTATATAAACATAGGAAACTACCTTTCTTATAATTGTGCTGATAGTAAAAATAAATATAAAACTTTCTTTATGGCATTCCTGATTAGGATGATAAACAATAAGATAACCCATTTAAAACAGCAGAATGTTGCTATAAACATTGGTTTTACTATGTTTTACTTTTGTGTTACCTTTTATATTATTGATAGCCAGGCTTGGAGCTTATTTATATTCAATGATTTCTCCAAGTGGTTGAAATTCAAGTATTCAAGCATGTCAGACTTTAACCTAAACTGTACTGCTGATTTATCTGATCTTAATTCCTCCCATTTCAACTTAAATAAATTAACAGTCATCCATATAATTTATCTTTGATTGATTGATGATGTCACACCCTTACATTATTCTTGAGACTTCCATAAACTTCTTCATACTCAGCCCAATCTTCATCTCAAGTATCTCTCATAGAGCCTACCACCCAATTAGGGGAATAGTCTGCTCAGGAAGATTAAACATCACATAGACATGGTAAGATGAATAAAGATGTTAGGTAAGAAGAGTGTGTGGTAACACAGCGATGCACCAAGGGCAGGTAATCAGTAATGTGAAGAGCTGAATTGGAAGCACTAAATGGAACTTGAGGAAATATTAGCTTAAATAATAGGGATGCTAGTGTGCTTCAAGACATATAACAGCATTGGATGGCAAATGTGTTTCATGTAGATGCATTTTGATTTTAATCTACATAAAATCACTCTACAGAATTTTATGTGGCTTTCTACTACAACATTTATTATTTTTGTTACAGTTATTTACAGGCTTTACCTTCATGTCACTTTCTTGGTTAACAAAAGCATAAAATATAGCATTTCTACTGATCCTTAGGAGTTCACTTCTTTTTTATACTGAAATTTTAACAAGGCTCTTAATGTACACTATAAAAATACTCATATTTCAAGTATTTCTAATGGAGTTATCATAAGTGGCATAGTTTCCCTCTTGAGGATTATAACACTATTTGATTTAATTAAATGGATCAAATTAAAGCAAATGGTGGTTGAACCCCTAGAGTAATGTATATTCCATTCTCAAAAGTGCCATTGGAGAGCAATAGAACTTGTGCACTGCACTTGAAATATTTCAGATCTCACTTCATAATAAAGTATTTAATTCTGCCAAATAAAATAAATGCTGACAATCTGGGAAGTTTTAGTTAATTTGAAAGGTATTTCCTTAATACTAAACAAATGAATTTATGATTATTGCTTTGCTTCTCTGAGTTATGTTTATATTTTATAGATGAATACTTAAATGTAAAGACACATTTTATAGGTTGAGAAATTTTTCTAAATTTTGAAGATGATGTATTTTCTTCAATTTTTAATACATGAGGAAGGTATGTTCCTGTTTAAAAGCTAAGAAATAATTATATTTGATGGGAGCAAATGTGTATCAGTAGATCTTACTGTATAATGTATGAAGTGATGATAACATAATTGATAGGCTTCAAAAATACTGAAAATGTGAAGCTTTTGGAGGTCTTTTATTCTTGTCCAAAATTTAGAAATGTGAATTAGTGTAGATGTTATTAGCCTGCTTAATACTTATCTTCATTTTTATTTTGAATAGGCTTGGATATTTGAGAAAACTTGCATTATCTATCCAGCTGTAAGATAACTTGAATCTCTGCAGTAGGTATCTAAGTAAGCTGCAGCATTAATTTGTCTATAAATGTCAACCATTTGTATTATACCAGATCTCTATATTATACAGTATTATATTGTGAACACCACTGAGTACATAAATTATAAGGAGCACACATGTAAATTCTAGTATTCTTATTACTTGCAGGAAAATTGTATTAGACTTTGAGAAAATCCCCTGGAGAAGTGAATGACTAGCCACTTCAGTATTATTGCTTGAGGAATTCCATGGCAGAGTAGCCTGCTGGGTTAGAGTTCATGGTGCTGCAAAGAGTTGGACAAGACTGAGTGACTAACACTTTCACTTTCAGATAGAAAGACTGGGTTGTTTGTTTGTTTTTAGCCTAGCTTCAACCACTAACTGACTATATGGTTTAGAAAAAATCATTAACTTTTCCATCCCCAATTGTCTTCAAATATTGAATGACAGGGAAAAGAACATGGAGGATGCACAGAAAGTTACCAATGGTAAAGACAAGGACTGCCAAGTTCCCTAGAAAATTCCAGGGGTAAAAAAAATAATAATAACATATTAAACTAAATACCTACTTTTGGACTTAGTAATATAATGAATGCTTATATTGATGAAACTATCGTTACAGTTTTTACATTATTCATAAGAATTTATATTTACTTACATTTATGTCCTTCTGTTCTCATGCTTGTGATATAACAAAAAACAGAAGTGTATTACTTTCAATTTAGAAAGAAAACCAGATGTTAGTTCAGGAAATGGAATTACATGTTAAGGATGAAGCTTGAGATGAGAAACCAGATTCCATAACACAAAATTTGTTTGCACTGCTCTTTCTCATTATCTGATTCATTCACAGTAAATAAGAATCTGACTGGTGTATCCATAAAAGTAGAGGATATTTCTACTCTGTTTACATGAATAAAGCACTCACCTTCACCTATTATGCAGGTTCCAGGTGAGTTGTTGTAGTCCTTGAGGAGATAAGTGTGTAATAGTAGATTTAAGAAAAGACTTCTGAGTTAGCTGGTAGCTGTCACTCCAGCACCTTCCAAAATGGAAAAATGCTTGCAGTAATCTGCCATGTGTTAGGATAGATAGAAAAAAAATTGATATCAGGAAGTAGTAAATGGATCCAAAGTTAAGGGAGAGATAGAAGGCTTGGAATTCCCAATGAAATTATAAAGCAGCCATTGTGAGAAGAGCAGAAAAGTTACATGATTGCTGGAAAATAATGGAATATTGATCTTTAAGGTGTTGACCATCTGGTGATGTCCATGTGTAGAGTCTTCTCTTGTGTTGTTGGAAGAGGGTGTTTGCTATGACCAGTGCATTTTCTTGGCAAAACTCTATTAGTCTTTACGCTGCTTCATTCCGCATTCCAAGGCCAAATTTGCCTGTTACTCCAGGTGTTTCTTGATTTCCTACTTTTACATTCCAGTCCCCTATAATGAAAAGGACATCTTTTTTGGGTATTAGTTCTAAAAGTTCTTGTAGGTCTTCATAAAACTGTTCAACTTCAGCTTCTTCAGCATTACTGGTTGGGGCATAGATTTGGATAATTGTGATATTGAATGGTTTGCCTTGGAGATGAACAGAGATCATTCTGTCGTTTTTGAGATTGCATCCAAGTACTGCATTTCGGACTCTTTTGTTGACCATGATGGCTACTCCATTTCTTCTGAGGGATTCCTGCCTGCAGTAGTAGATATAATAGTCATCTGAGTTAAATTCACCCATTCCAGTCCATTTGAGTTCGCTGATTCCTAGAATGTCGACGTTCACCCTTGTCATCTCTTGTTTGACAACTTCCAATTTGCCTTGATTCATGGACCTGACATTCCAGGTTCCTATGCAATACTGTTCTTTACAGCATAGGATCTTGCTTCTATCACCAGTCACATCCATAACTGGGTATTGTTTTTGCTTTGGCTCTATCCCTTCATTCTGTCTGTGGTTATTTCTCCACTGCTCTCCAGTAGCATATTGGAACCTAATGACCTGGGGAGTTTCTCTTTTGGTATCCTATCATTTTTCCTTTTCATACTGTTCATGGGGTTCTCAAGGCAAGAATACTGAAGTGGCTTGCCATTCCCTTGACCACCTCATTTCATCCTCCAAACAGTACTGTTACTAGTCTTATTTACCTAGGCTGAGAGTCACTGAGTTAGGATGTGCCAAGTCATGACTCCAACCCGGGAAGCAGAGACTCAGAGCCTCGGTGCTGATCATGGACTCTGACTGCCCCCTTGTGTGGAGCAAACACGTGACTTGTCTGAGTGCCCACTTTTCTGGCCAAAATGGTCCAGCTGTACATCTATACCAATGTCGCCTCTTCCCACTCTCGGGTGCTGACTGACAGCTCGGAGTATCAGAGTTCTCATCATAGCTGGTCACACCCGGCCTGTCTTCCCAGTGGCCTGAGGACCACACCACCTGGGAGCGGGCATGAGAACCTAGGTTCCAGAGGCACCAGGGGACGGACACATGCCCCAGTCAGACGAGATTCTGCCCAGACTGCATGACCGCATGCTGAGGATGGAAGCAAACAGGACTGGGCAAAGAGATTCTTCTCGCTGAAACTTTAATACTTCAGCTGAAATGATGACCCTTTCAATAATAATCCACACGTAATTCAGCTGGATAAATCGGGTCCTCTGCTAGGCCACAAAGCTGTTAAGCTTTTCTGGGGAAAAGTTGGCCCCATTTGGTTCTGCTTCAAACCTGCACTTCTCTTTGCCAAGCTAAAGGCTGAACTTTGGATATGTTTCAGAATGTCAAAGAGTACTTAAGTTCAAAGCGGATTTAAGTCCAAGGGGGTTACAATAGGAAAAACTGAGGCCCAGAGGACAGTTTAATATGAATGAATATTTCTTTCAAGCCTCTCTTTCAGAGAAAAAGACACCACAGAGAATAAACATTTTTCACGAGCTACCCTCACATTTAGCTACCAGTTTGAGAAACCCAGGAAGTAAATTTGCTCTTACTCTTTTTACTCATTTTGACAGAATTGAAAAGGCCCATCTCTCTCTGCTAAAGGGGCTCATGCCTATGAAGTTGCTGGGGCCCAAGTACCAGGTCTCATCTGGGAGATGTCCACAGGCTTATGAGGTTTAGTGCCAGAGACATCATCTGACGTTATAGGTTTGCATCAAGGTTAACTAGGTAATAAGGCCCATAAGTGTTTGCTGGGTGGATGAGGGAACACATAAACTGGTCAGCGAGCAGGGGTGGGCTCCTGAGCATGGGGTGGGTAACTCAGGTTGGAAGGACATGGCCTCCGGGGGCTGCCCAGGGGTGGACACAGTGGAAAGTTGTCTCTCCAAGCAGGATTTATCTGTTAGTGGAAAAGGAGATCAGGAGCTTAACAGATAACAAAGACAACTGCTGGAAATGAAAGAGAACATGGAAGAGGTGGGGTCCAAATTCAAATCTGAGTGAGGGAGTCCTTCCCACCTTCCTAAAGCAGAAAAGTGTCTCTGGAGACAGACAGCACAGCCTGGAATCCCACTGCTTCTTTCTCAGCAGAGCAGAGTTCCTAGCTGGGTTGTGTCTGGGGTTGCAACTCACCCAGGCTCTTCTGTTCTGTCTTATCCGTGATGTTGTAAATGGACAATTCTACAGTTATTAGCACTTTAACAGAACTGTGCAACTATCATCACAATCTTATTTCAGATCATTTCTAACACATTTGAGGGTCTTCACACCCGTTCCCACCCCTAGTCTCTAGCAACCACTAACCTACCATCTGTCCTGTTCCCTCTTGAAGCCCTGCGCCTGGGAAACATTAAGTGCCTGCTGCAGCCATGAAATTAAAAGATGCTTACTCCTTGGAAGGAAAGTTATGACCAACCTAGACAGCATAGTGAAAAGCAGAGTCATTACTTTGCCAACAAAGGTCCGTCTAGTCAAGGCTATGGTTTTTTCTGTGGTCATGTATAGATGTGAGAGTTTTACTGTGAAGAAAGCTGAGCGCCGAAGAATTGATGCTTTTGAACTGTGGTGTTGGAGAAGACTCTTGAGAGTCCCTTGGACTACAAGGAGATCCAACCAGTCCATTCTAAGGAGATCAGTCCTGGGTGTTCATTGGAAGGACTGATGATGAAGCTGAAACTCCAATACTTTGGCCACCTCATGGGAAGAGTTGACTCATTGGAAAAGACTCTGATGCTGGGAGGGATTGGGGCAGGAAGAGTAGGGGACGACAGAGGATGAGATGGCTGGATGGCATCACTGACTCGATGGGCGTGAGTCTGAGTGAACTCCAGGAGATGGTGATGGACAGGGAGGCCTGGCATGCTGTGATTCATGGGGTCGCAAAGAGTCAGACACGACTGAGCGACTGAATTGAACTGAACTGAACTGAGGAGCTCCATAGCGTCACAGAGATTTGGACACAACTGAAGCAACACAGCATGCATGCAGGAGCTCCACAGAAGTTTGTTCAATCAAGGTCTTCTTAACTAGCTAAAGGGGCACTAGGTTCAGGGCACTTTCTAAGGAAATCCAACTGTTCTTCCATACACCAAGTGCTTGAACATGGGCTCATACTTCATTAAAGCAACTTGGAAAGTGGTCAGCACAGGATATGGTTTCTGAGGATGAAAGATGAACGTAGAGGAATCAGTGCCATGGCCCCACCACCCCTGCAGATGACAGAGCTGTGCCTTTGACTCCACGGCCAGTGTTCACTCCATGCCGGACAAAAGAGGTGACAAAATATTGATAAGATCTGGCTGCTACATAAATATATTTGGGAATTTTACTGAAAAGAAAACTTCCCACTATTTTCCGCCTTGGATTTGTTTGAAGTAGTATAACAAAAAATATTTTTACCTCAAAATGAGCTTTACAGATGCAAAATAACACAGAGAACTGAAGAAATTATGTAGGGTTTCTAAGAGCACACATTTTCAGGTCATCTGGCTAAATTCAAGAGTGTGCAACTCTCCCTCACCACCCCCGGACTCCTTGGATGGCTGGCTGTACAACCTCACCCTTCATTTTGGGTGAGGAGGGACGATTCACACACTTCTACAATCGTAGTGACACAAGAGAAAGAATTATTAAAAGGTGTACAAAATAAAGGAAATTGCTTTTGGTTAAAATATACTTTTTAAATTTGATCAAAATTATCTTATTTTCCTGCATGCGTATTTTACAAATGTAGGATTCTATAGCAGAAACAAGTATGCATGTGCTAAGTCGCTTCAGTCATAAATGTGATAGTTGCTCAGTCGTTTCCAACTCTTTGCAACCCCATGGACTGTAGCCCACCAGGCTCCTCTGTCCGTGGGATTCTCCAGTCAAGGATACTATAGTGGATTGCCATTTCAGTCTCCAGAGGATCTTCCCGACCCAGGGATTGAACCCGGGTCTCCTATGTTGCAGGCAGATTCTTTACCCTCTGAGCCATCAGGGAAGCCCAGAAACACACATAACTTCCTTTAAAAGTGTCTAGTTTGTCCACACCTGTGGAGGTTTGCTTTCTTGTCCCTCAGGGCATATTCTTCTTGGTTCAAGCAAAGGCTAATATAGTTTCTTGCCTGAAGTGACCTAGGCTTCAGATGGCAGCTAAATGTGTCCTGGCCTCACAGACAATCTCCCAGGACTTTCAAGTCTTATTGCCCTGAATATCTTATCAAACAAGGGGAGGGTGAACTTCTCTGGACACCCTAACCCATAATTCCCCCTTTATAGAGCATTATTATAAATTACTACAATAAAATTTTACTTTTCTCCTTTAAAATTCCAGTTTATCTGTATAATTCATCAATATGAGTAGTTGTTTTTATGAGTTGGCTTATTTTGTGTGTGTTCTCATCTCCTCAGGGATGCTTACAGCCCCAGTTACAGCTACAGTATTATCCTAATTATGCAAAATGTACAGTTGAAAATGTGGAACAGAAACAAGTAATAATAAGATGGAGTCAGAGAATTTGATAGTTGAAAGTCTCCAAATCTAAGGATAAGGAACTTAGGGCCGAGAGAGATTAAATAATGTGTAGGAATTAAAGAGGAAAAGTGTGAAAGTGTTAGTTGCTTTACAACTCCATGGACTGTATAGCCCGCCAGGCTCCTCTGTCCATGGAATTCTCCAGGCAAGATACCATAGTGGAGAGCCATTCCCTTCTCCAAGGGATCTTCAAGACCCAGGGACTGAACCTGAGTGTCCTGCATGGCAGGCAGATTCTTTACCATCTGAGCCAGCAGGGAAGACCATAGAGAGGCAAGCAGAGGTTTTGACCAAACCTAAACAGCCTCTTGATGAAAGTGAAAGAGGAGAGTGAAAAAGTAAGCTTAAAACTCAACATTCAGAAAACTAAGATCATGGCATCTGGTCCCATCACTTCATGGCAAATAGATGGGGAAACAATGGAAACAGTAAAAGACTTTATTTTGGGGGCTACAAAATCACTGCAGATGGTGACTACAGCTATGGAATTAAAACTCTCTTGCTCCTTGGAACAATGATCAATGCAAAGAAATAGAGGAAAACAATAGAACGGGAAAAACTAGAGATCTCTTCAAGAAAATTAGGGATACCAAGGGAACATTTCATGCAAAGATGGGCTCGATAAAGGACAGAAATGGTATGGACCTAACAGAGGCAGAAGATATTAAGAAGAGGTGGCAAGAATACACAGAAGAACTGTACAAAAAAGATCTTCACAACCCCAATAATCACAGTGGTGTGATCACTCACCTAGAGCCAGACATCCTGGAATGCGAAGTCAAGTGGGGCTTAGGAATCATCACTACAAACAAAGCTAGTGGAGGTGATGGAATTCCAGTTGAACTATTTCAAATCATAAAATATGATGCTGTGAAAGTGCTGTACTCAATATGCCAGCAAATTTGGAAAACTCAGCAGTGGCTGCAGGACTAGAAAAGGTCAGTTTTCATTTCAACCTCAAAGAAAGACAATGCCAAAGAATGCTCAAACTACTGCACAATTGCACTCATCTCATATGCTAGTAAAGTAATTCTCAAAATTCTGCAAGCCAGGCTTCAATAATATGTGAACTGTGAACTTCCAGATTTTCAAGCTGGTTTTAGAAAAGGCAGAGGAACCAGATATCAAATTGCCAACATCCACTGGATCATCGAAAAAGCGAGATAGTTCCAGAAAACGACGACTTCTGCTTTATTGACTATGCCAAAGCCTTTAACTGTGTGGATCACAACAAACTGAAAAATCCTTCAAGAGATGGGAACACCAGACCACCTTACCTGCCTCCTGAGAAATCTGTATGCAGGTCAGGAAGCAACAGTTAGAACTGGACATGGAACAAGACACTGGTTCCAAATTGGGAAAGGAGTACGTCAAGGCTGTATATTGTCACCCTGCTTATTTAATTTATATGCAGAGTACAGCAGGAGAAAAGCTGGGCTGGATGAAGCACAAGCTGGAATCAAGATTGCCAGGAGAAATATCAATAACCTCGGATATGCAGATGACACCACCCTTATGGCAGAAAGTGAAGAAGAACTAAGGAGCCTCCTGATGAAAGTGAAAGAGGAGAGTGAAAAAGCTGGCTTAAAACTCAATTTTCAGAAAGCTAAGATCATGGCATCTGGTCCCATCACTTCATGAAAACACATGGGGAACAGTATAAACAGTGACAGATTTTATTTCCTTGGGCTCCAAAACCACTGCAGATGGTGACTGCAGCCATGAAATTAAAAGATGCTTGTTTCTTAGAAGAAAAGTTATGACCAGCCTAGACAGCATATTAAAAAGCAGAGACATTACTTTGCCAAAAAAGTTGCATCTAGTCAAAGCTATGGTTTTTCCAGTGGTCATGTATGGATGTGAGAGTTGGACTATAAAGGAAGCTGAGCACTGAAGAATTGATGCTTTTGACCTGTCGTGTTGGAGAAGACTCTTGAGAGTCCCTTGGACAGCAAGGAGATCCAACCAGTCCATCCTAAAGGAAATCAATCCTGAATATTCACTGGAAGGGCTGATGCTGAAGCTGAAACTATAATACTTTGGCCACCTGATGCGAAGAACTGACTCAGTGGAAAAGACCCTGATGTTGGGAAAGAAGGCATGAAGAGAAGGGGATGATAGAGGATGACACGGTTGGATGGCATCACCAACTCGACATGAGTTTGAGTAAGCTCTGGGATTTGGTGAAGTACAGGAAGCCTAGAGGGTTGCAATCCACGGGGTTGCAGAGTTGGACATGACTGAGCAACTGAACTGAACTGAAGAATTTGCTACAGAATTTATATTTTAATAATTAAGTAGATTTATTAAATAAAAACATATTATACATATAACTGAAGTATATAAATATACTTTGTACATTATATTTAATAAAACATAATAAACAGATCTGCTATGGTTAGAATATCAGTTGTAAGAGACTGAAAAAAATGATACATTTATCAGCTAAAATTTGCATGTGACTCATTTTAATACAAGGCCCCATTTTATGGTCCTTTCTTTCATTCTAAGAAAACCTGTCAGGTGGATTTAAAAAAATGATTTATTTTAATTGGAGGCTAATTACTTTACAATATTGTATTGGTTTTGCCATACATCAATATGAATCTGCCACAGGTGTACACGTGTTCCCCATCCTGAACCCCCCTCCCTCTTCCCTCCCCATACCATCCCCCTGGGTCATCCCAGTGCACCAGCCCCAAGCATCCTGCATCATGCATCGAACCTGGACTAGCGATTCGTTTCATATATGATATTATATATGTTTCAATGCCATTCTCCCAAATCATCCCACCCTCTCCCTCTCCCACAGAGTCCAAAAGACTGTTCTATACATCTGTGTCTCTCTTGCTATCTCGCATACAGGGTTATCATTACCATCTTTCTAATTTTTTGAATTAGCTTTATGGTTGAAGTACCTAATGTTTCATTCATCCATTCATTTTATAATAAATATGTACGGAGTGCCAGTTATGAAGCATGCACTGATTTCTACTCTGGGGTGAAAACCAGAATAAGTCAGATGGGTTTCCTGGCCTTTTGGAGTTTATATGTTACTGAGGATGCAAATTGTGCACAAGGAATCAATCAGTGAGATAGAATCCTTTTAGTGGCATGCACCACGGAAACAACCTAAGCATCCAGAAGAATAAAGAAGATGTCGTACATATATCCGATGGAATATTAGCCATAAAAACCAAAATAATGCCATTTGCAGAGCATGGACCTTGAGGTTATTATACTAAGTGAAGTAAGTCAGACATAGAAAGACAAATAACATGTAATATCAGTTAATAAGTGAAATTCAAAAAATAATCCCAATGATTCTGCATATGAAACAGAAACAGACTCACAGATGTAGCGAACAGATTTGTGGTTGCTGAAGGGGTGGATGGTAGGGGAAGAAAGGAGCGGGAGTTTGGGGTTAGCGGATGCAAACTGATTCAGAGGATGCATAAACTGTAAGGTCCTACTCTAGAGCACAAGGAGCTATAGTCAAGATCCTGGGATCAACACTAATGGAAAAGAATATGAACAAGAATGTATGTGTAACTGAATCACCTTGCCATAGAGCAGAATTAACACAACATTGTGAATAAATGATACATCAATTGAGAAAAAAAAAATAACCCAGGGTGACAAGACGGGAACCAGTAATGGCAGTGGGGGAGGGGACAAGTAAAAAAGAGAAACAGCCAGATTCGAAATATTTTAGAAGAAGAACTGACAAGATTTACTGATGGACTGGATATGGAATAAGGAAATAGGAAGAATGCATGTTGTAAGGATAAGCAACTGAGTGGAAGATGAGGGCTACTGAGACATGGGTCACTTTCTAGTGATCTAGAGGCATCATCTTTAGGGCATGATATCAAGAGATCACCTGTGGCTGTGCTAAATTTCAGCTGACTATCACACAAATAGGGCTTCCCTGATAGCTCAGTTGGTAAAGAATTTGCCTGCAGTGTAAAAGACCCTGGTTTGATTCCTGAGTTGGGAAGATGAGCTGGAGAAGGGATAGGCTATCCCTTCCAGTATTCTTGGGCTTCCCTTGTGGCTCAGCTGGTAAAGAATCCACCTGCAATGCTGCAGACCTGGGTTCAATCCCTGGGTTTGGAAGATCTCCTGGAGAAGGGAAAGGCTACCCACTCCAGTACTCTTGGGCTTCCCTTGTGGCTCAGTTGGTAAAGAATCTGCCTGCAATGCTGGAGACCTGCGTTCAATGCCTGGGTTGGGAAGTCCTCTGGAGAAGGAAAAGGCTACCCACCCCAGTATTCTGGCCTGGAGAATTTCACGGACTGTATAGTCCATGGGATAGCAAAGAGTTGGACACCACTGAACGACTTCAACTTTCACTTTCGTCAGACAAATAAGTGGAAATGTCAAGGAGTCTTCTAATCATATAGGCCTGAAGATGAGGTAAGAGATGCAGCAGCCACTAAAGATGGGCACTATCCTCCTAGTGAAGTGAAAGTCGCTCAGTCGTGTCTGACTCTTTGCGACTATACTGTCCATGGCATTTTCCAGGCCAGAATACTTCAGGCCATCCCCTCCTCCAGCAGATCTTCCCAACCCAGGGATCAAACCCAGGTCTCCCACATTGCAGGCCAATTCTTTATCAGCGGAGCCACCAGCTGAGCCTCCTAGAGTTGGGATTTAAAGACAAAGCATCTACAAGAGATTTGAAACTAAAGGAAACCTGATGCTGTGTCCTGGGTCAGTCCTAAGTGTCAGTCAGTTGTGTTCACTTGCTCAATCATGTCCAATTCTTTGCAGCCCAATGGATTTCAGCACACCAGGCATCCCTGTACTTTACCACCTCCTGGAGCTTGATCAAACTCACATCCATTGAGTCAATGATGTCATCCAACCATCTCATCCTGTCATCCTCTTTTCCTCCTGTCTTCAATCTTTCCCAGCATCAGAGCCTTTTCCAGTTTGTCAGCTCTTCCCATCATGTGGGCAAAGTATTGGAGCTTCAGCTTTAGCATCAGTCCTTCCAATGAATATTCAGGACTGATTTCTGTTAGGATGGACTGGTTGGACCTCCTTGTAGTCCAAGGGACTCTCAAGAGTCTTCTTCAACACCACATTTCAAAAGCATCAATTCTTTGGCACTCAGCTTTCTTCACAGTCCAACTCTCACATCCATACATGACCAGAGGAAAAACCACAGCCTTGACTAGATGGACGTTTGTTGGCAAAGTAACGTCTCTGCTTTTGAATATGCTATCTAGGTTGCTCATAACTTTTCTTCCAAAAGTAAGCATCTTTTAATTTCATGGATGCAGTCACCATCTGCAGTGATTTTGGAGCCCAAGAAAATAAAGTCTCTCACTGTTTCCATTGTTTCCCCATCTGTTTCCCATGAAGAGATGGGACCAGTTGCCATGATCTTAGTTTTTTAAATGTTCAGTTTTAAGCCAGCCTTTTCACTCTTTTCTTTTACCTTCATCAAGAGGCTCTTTAGTTCCTCTTTGCTTTCTGCCATATGAGTGGTGTCATCTGCATATCTGAGGTTATTGATATTTCTCCCGGCAATCTTGATTCCAGCTTGTGCTTCATCCAGCCCAGCGTTTCTCATGATGTAATCTGCATAGAAGTTATATAAGCAGGGTGACAATATACAGCCTTGACGTACTCCTTTCCCAATGTGGAACCAGTCTGCTGTTCCATGTCTGGTTCTAACTGTTGTTTCTTGGCCTGCATATATGTTTCTCAGGAGACAGGTGGCCTGGTATTCCCATCTCTTGAAGAATTTTTCACAGTTTTTTGTGATACACACAGTCAGAGGCTTTAATGTAGTCAATGAAGCAGATATTTTCTGGAATTCTCTTGCTTTTTATATGATCCAATGGATGTTGGCATTTTGATCTCTGGTTCCTCTGCCTTTTCTAAATCCAGCTTGAACATCTGGAAGTTCTTGGTTCACATACTGTTGAACCCTAGCTTGGGGGATTTTGAGCATGACCTTGCTTGCTAACATGTGAAATGAGTGTAATTGTGCTGTAGTTTCAACATTCTTTGGCATTGCCCTTCTTTGGGATTGGGAAGAAAACTGACCTTTTTCAGTCCTGTGGCCACTATTGAGTTTTCCAAATTTGCTGACATATTGAATGTAAGACTTTCCCAGCATCATCTTTAAGATTTGAAACAGCTCAACTGGAATTCCAACACCTCCACCAGCTTTGTTCGTAATGATGCTTTCTAAGGCCCACTTGACTTTGCACTCCAGGATATCTGCCTCTAGGTGAGTGATCACGTCATTGTGGTTATCTGGGCCTTAAAATCTTTTTTGTATAGTTTTTCTGTTACGGTTGCCACCTCTTAACATTGGCTACTTCTGTTAGGTCCATACCATTTCCCGAGTATAGAAGAAAGTTAGAGAAGAGGAGCCACTCAAGAGGCTGAGAAGGGTTCTTCCAACAAGCAAGAGAAAACCAGGAGAGCGTGGCACTTCAGAATGTAGCAAAGGAGGGTTTATAGAAGGCAGCTAGTCATTTGCAGGGGATCCTGCCCTGAGGTGAGTGTGAGGAAAGCAGATAGATACCAGACGACTGAACTGAGAGATGTGAGGCTTTTGAATTTGGCAAAAGCGGAGACAAAAGCTCAGTGGGAATGGATTGGAGTGAATGGACACTAAGGATATGGAGGCAGCAAGTGGAGATCATTCCTTTGGGGAGTTTTGCTGCGAAAAGGAAGTGAGAAGGAGGAGAAATCTGAATGGGTTTGGTTATCTATTTTGCTTTCTTTCTTGTTTCTAATAGGAGATCTGTTGATAAGAATGTTGCAATAGAAAGCAAACAACTAAACCTGCAAAGGAGGCAACTTGATGAAGCTATCCTGGGTGTGGGAAGTAAATTTAGCAGGGCTGTGAGCACCCAGTGAGACAAATGGTCTACCACTTTCACTAACACCAATATCCTCACCACCCTCGCCATCACCACCATCATCATCTTCCTTCTGCTCACTATTACCTTTGTCATCCCCATCATCGGCACCACCGTCATCATCCTCCCCACGGTCATCGTCACTATCGTCCTCAGCATCACCCCCATCATCACTGTTTTTATCACTATCTTCACCATTGTCATCGTCATCACCAGCATCATTGTCATCACCATCAGCACCACAGTTACCACCATCATCATCTGCGTAGAGGTTGTCATCATTTACTTAGGGCCTCTGTATGGGCTCTACATGGAGGATTCTGTCCCCAGATCTTTGCCCAGAGGTTATCCAGTCTTCATTTCAAACGTTACCTCCGTGGATAAGCCAAGTCACTCAAACTAAAAGAGGACCTCCGACACTTTATTCCTAAACACCCAGCTTTATTCCTTATGGTATTTATGACCATCTGGAATTATTTTTTTTAATGGGAGATCTATGATACATTTACTTGTTTATTTATTGATCAATTTTATTGCCTCTTGGAAGAAAAATTTCTATGAAATCAGGCACATTGTCTAAAGATTAGAACAAAGATTTATTTATAGTAAGTGAATTCACTCACTTATTTATAGTGAAAGTGAAAGTTGTTAAGTTGTGTCAGACTCCTTGAGACCCCATGGACTGCAGCCTGCCAGGCTCCTCTGTCCATGGAATTCTCCAGGCCGGAATACTGGAGTGGGTATCCATTCCCATTCTCCAGGGGATCTTCCCAACCCAGGGATGGAACCCGAGTCTCCCACATTGCAGGCAGATTCTTTACCATCTGAGCCACCAGGGAAGCCCAAGAATGCTGGAGAGGGTAGCCTATCCCTTTTCCAGGGGATCTTCCTGACCCAGGAATTGAACCAGGGTCTCCTACACTGCAGGTAGATTCTTTACCAACTGAGCTACCATCCTTTACTGTTATTTTTATAATTGGCAGGACATTTGTGACCACAATACAACCAATTTAAAGAAAGAAATAGTTTGTAACACAAACAGAATGCAATTGAATACACTGTAATTTTGAAGCATGATTTTTCTATATTTTTGAGAAAAATCTCAATACTTTAGAGCTATGGAGTAGAAGACAAGTACTGGCCAACTCATTAGACCTGGTTTGAAATAATCAAGTTGAATTAATTACCTGTGACCCAACACAGACAATCATTAGCATGATCACAGGCAAGGCATGATCTCCAGAAGGAGGAGTGTATGGCTGCCACTCCCCTACCCCAAGCTGGCATGCTCACCCTGTAAGTTTCATGGACCAGAACCAAAGGCATCCTCTTTGAACAGATGACAGAAACTCACCTGACTTAGGGATGAAACATTCTGGTCAGGAAAGATTAATCTCACAACTCCCTTTGACTCTCATTTACAGTTTTTATAATACCCGCAAGGTAAACCCTAATGTAATTAACATTTTTAACTTAAATTCTTAAGATACTTAACATAGTAAATTCTGTCCAGAATTCTTTCCAATCTGAGCATCAGAAGGTGCCTTTTGTTTAACATAGTCCAAAATATGTTGACTCATTAAAATTCAGATTTTTCTCCCTTCTTGTTGCTTTGTTGAGGATATTTACTCTAGAGTGGCACTGCATTTGTTTTTTCATGCTCAAATCTGTTTTAAACCAAATTACTATTTGTGTTTCATATAAATCATAGTCAATTGACATACTCTTAGTTAAGAAAAACAATGTTATACGTAGTTCATGACAGTTAAAAAAACATTACCCGGGCATTTTAAAAAGTAGTTTTAGTGTAAAATAATTTACAAAAAACCTGCAATGCTAACAAATAAATCATATAGGAAATGAATTCTATGAAGCAATAACAATTTAAAAAGCAAATTTATAAAATTTGTCTTAAATTTTATACCACATATAATTTACATTTAATGTAAGATACAGAAGCATTTTAAGCTATTTGATATGATGCAGCTTGGGGCTTTTCAACATGATAATTGCTAGGGCTACACGGGTCTTAAGATGACAGGCAATCAAGAGGCTATATATGAAAATGAACAATAAAGGACAAACCCTAGGAATTGGTAAGGAAAGAATAGCAGCTTTCTCTTGCTCTCCTTAATGTCTGTTTTTATGTAAGCATCTATTATAATTTTAAATTTAGGCTTTTTTAAAAAAAGTCTAAGTGATGCTGCGTGCAATTAAGAGTCACGTTTTTCTGCTCCTAAACCAACTGCTTTCAAGTCTGATAAAAAATAATCTAAGTAAGATACCTTTTTGCTGCTTCTTGGTTTTTTAGACATTATTTACTAACTCTTATGAGAATGAGGAAGTAGCTCCCTTTCATCTCATTTCCTGGCCCCCTCATCACACACACACACACACACACACACACCCTTACAACACACACATATCCTCACCACACAAACACACACACCCTCACCACCCACACACCCTCATCAAACATGTACACACACACCCCCCCCCCCATCAAACATACACACATTCTCACCACAAACACACATAGGCATACACCACCCCCCTCACACACACACACTTCCTGTGCCACAGCTCTCATTCTCTTAATAGAACTAGGACACATTTTGGTAGAATTCATGTTCAGAGTTTATATTAAGCTCACACAGTCCTGTCCTCAGGGTGGAGCCTCCAGGATGACAGCTCCATGAGCTGGTTGACGTCTGTGGGGAATTTCTCTCCCAGCCTGTCACCTCACTGGGGTCAAATCTTCCTTTCCAGGCTATGGAAGTTCCCCAGGAAAGGCATTTTCAGTACCTGGGGTTGGGATGTAGTCCTCTTGGTCAGGGTTTTGGAGCTGGGCTGTGTTGGCCACGGGCTTCCCAGGTTGTGCTAGTGGTAAAGAACCCACTTGCCAATGCAGGAGATGCAGATTCAATCCCCAGATGGGGAAGATCCCCTGGAGGAGGGCGTGACAACCACTTCAGTATTCTCGCCTGGAGAATCCCATGGACAAAGGAACCTGGTGGGCTATAGTCCATAGACTGGCAAAGAACCAGACATAACTAAAGCAACTTGGCGTGCATGCAGGCATATGTTAACCATCTCCCTGCTTGTTCTCAGTACAGTATCCTTCCCCCTCTCCACCAGGATGCTGGGACCATACCGTAGTCTGCATTTCTCCAGTATTCTTAGGGTGGGGGAGGGTGAGCTACCTGCTATGTGGAGTTGGAGGGATGGCTCTGGGGTCTAATGGCTTCTTTAACAAACTTACGAGAAGCCTTCTGTCTTAGCCTCTTCCTTTCCGTGTCCAGAGGAATGTTTTGTCCACATCACATTATAATCCCCTCGCTCCGTGGCTCTCGCAGCTGCTTTAGGGTTTCACTTTCTGTTAAATCAGTTACCACTTGTCCATATGCTTTCCAGCCTTGTTTGTGTTCATTTTTTTTTTTTAATTCCTGTGTCCTAGTGTGTTAAGACCTTTTAAAAACTCTTTACATTCAATTTATTGGGATTTCAGAAAGGGATAGAGGCGAATGCATGCATTCAATCCACCATCTTGATTCAGACATCCTGAAATCTGATTCTTCACAAAGGTGTTTTAAATTGCATTTAAGAAAAACATAGGTTTTTATATGAGATATTCTAGTAGCAGAGTATTAGCACAGTATATTAACCAACATGATGCAGATTGTGGGGAACAGACTGATGGAATAATAAAGTAAAATTTTGCTTTAATAAAAGATGATTTCTATTGTTTAAAAATGTTATTTGGAATCATCTATAGGAATAATCTCTCTAAACACAAACTTTAGTATCCAGTTAAAAGTGGGCCATGGGAACTATATTCAAAATCTTATAATGGAAAAGGATCTGAAAAAGAATATATGTATATTTGTGTGTATAACTGAACCACTTTGCTGCACATCTGAAACAAATATGACCTTGTAAATCAACCATACTTCAATAAAAAAAATGGGTCAAATGTAAATCAGTGCAGCCACTATGAAGAACAATATGGAGGTTCCTTAAAAAATGAAAAACACAGCTACCATATGATTCAGCAATAACACTCTCGAGCATGTATCCAGAGAAAACCACGATTCAAAAAGATTCATGAACCTCGTTCACAATAGCCAATACATGGACGCAAACTAAATGTCCATTGACAGATGAATGGATAAAGAAGATGTGATACATATACACAGTGGAATATTACTCAGCCATAAAAATGAAATTATGCCATTTGCAGCAACATGGATGGACCTAGAGCTTATCATACTAAGTGCAGTAAGAAAAAGAGAAAAACAAATATCATATCACTCACATGTGGAATCTAAAAAAGTAACAGAAATGAACTTATTTACAAAACAGAAATAGACTCACAGACATAGAAAACTTACGACTACCAAGGGGCAACAATGGTGGAGAAGAGGGATAAATCAGGAATTTGGGAGTAACAGATTCATACTACTATATATAAAACAGATAAACAATAAGAATCTACGATATAGCACAGGGGTCTCTACCAAATATTTTATAATAACTTATCGGGAAAAGAATCTGAAAATATATGTAATGAATCAGTTTGTCATAGGCCTGAAACTAACACTACACTGTAAATCAACTAGACTTCAATAAAAAATAAAATTTCAAAAGTGGACCATGAAGAACATTGGGCATGATGTAGTTTGTCTATTTTTGTATAAGGACCAGTCGTAGTCCTGACAGTATGAAAAGCATATATCGATTCTGCCACAGTAAAAGTAAACCACAGTCAACGATCACCCGACTAACTAGAGAGAAGAAAGACAGCAGGTCAATGTGGAGGTTCTTGGCTCTGTCACTTAACCAGGTGTGACTAGACAGTGATTACAATTGTGTTAATATGAGCATCACTTTACAAGTATCGGAGAAGGCAATGGCACCCGACTCCAGTACTCTTGCCCGGAAAATCCCATGGACGGAGGAGCCTGGTAGGCTGCAGTCCATGGGGTCGCTAAGAGTCGGACATGACTGAGCGACTTCATTTTCACTTTTCACTCTCATGCACTGGAGAAGGAAATGGCAACCCACTCCAGTGTTCTTGCCTGGAGAATCCCAGGGACGGGGGAGCCTGGTGGGCTGCCGTCTATGGGGTCACACAGAGTCGGACACGACTGAAGTGACTTAACAGTAACAGTTACAAGTATCTTTTCTAATGTGTTAAGATATAGGACAGCTTGAGACGGCATTTCATCAAAACAAGTAAACCAATGGTTTACTCATTTATTGTCTTCAATCACTTCCACAGCTGGTATGAGCATTTGTTAGGTCACAGATTAACAGAAGCAAAAGTGTGTTGCAGTAATTAACTTACGAAAGCAATCGATGTAAGCAACATATGCGTGAGCATTCTCATGCAGTAGTGCATATAGTTAATTAAGGTTTGACATAGATTATACCCGTTTAACCTTATTTCAAGGACCATTGGCAGCTTTTTGTGAAATGCCCATATGTCTTAACTAAGGTGATTAACTGCAATTTACTAATGATGTCTGAAAAAAATAGCCAGAGCCTCATGGTTTATTACTGGTTAGCAGCAAACATGGCTCAAATGCTCTGTTTGCTTTCAAGGTGATTCAAAAAGCCAAGACTGGCTAAAATACAAAGAAGCCAACTCAAAGGATCAGTCTCTCTGGAAATAATTGATACATTTTTATATTTAAAGAAAAATTTTTCTTTGTTAATTGTGAAATTATAGAATATACCATAATTGCTTCTCCCAGATGCAATATACTTGAATTGCTTTAAGTAAATTGCTTGATGTCTTTTTCTCTTTAGTTACTTTCTAAAGATGATTCCACAGATGAATTAATACTTGATGTGGCCAAGGAATGTCATGCTATTCTACATAAAGACCCCCGTTAACTTTGTGATATCTAGGTTCATATTTTTACTATGAATTTGATATTTTATTTTTCTTATTATGCACCTTTTCTGCAAAGATGATTTAAGACAGCGTATAAAAATGGCCACACATCTAATGAGATCAGTGCAGAATAAGAAATCAGATGTAAGAACAGGAGGGCAACACGAATTGTTACTATTCATGGCAGGTATGACTATGCCTCAAGCTTTACACTGAACTTACTTAAGACAAAACATTTCCCCAACAAAAACAAAAAAGCAAGTTAAATGACATACATTTCATCTAAGAAAAGAATCAAATATGGCCCCTGCCCTTGGTGCTTCTTGTCATAAGGCTGTGTCTAATATGAACAGCTACCAAGTGTGCTCTTGATGTCTTTCCTTAATAATTTTGTCAACATTTCTACTTCATCAGAATTTTTGTTTGTTTGTTTGGATTTGTTCGGATTTATTTATTTTTTCTTTAATTAATTTTTATTTTTTAGTTTGTTTTGCTTTACAATACTGTATTCGTTTTGCTACACATCGACATGAATCAGCCACGAGTGTACATGAACTCCCAATCCCGACCCCCACCTCCCCCCTCCCGCCCCACACCCTCTCTCTGGATTATCCCCGTGCATCAGTCCCAAGCATCTTCATCAAAATTATATGTAAAAAGTTGTACACACTTTGAATTATCCTGATGAGATGAAATTTTTTGATGCTCTGGATTTTGCATATTCTTATCCTGAGCCACTCCCCTATGCCCTGTTAAATGTCTGTCTTAATCTAATGTATCCTAGTTTCATCCAGCAAAACTCGGGGTTTGCAGTTTAAAGTTTCATGAAACACATGGAGTTGGTTTTGCAATTTCAAAAGGTAAAATTTTTAACTAATATACTTCATATTTGAATAAATAAGAGACCATGCCAGCGATGTCCTGGCGCCCAGACAAGTGGAAGTGCCTTGCGCGGCGGTGACGTTCTGTGCCCGGGGTTGCTCGTGCAGTTCATGCTGTGCATCTGGTCTTATTCCACCGAATATTTATTTCCTCTTCCCTTTGATTAACTGACGCAAGCTTTTATCCCTCCTTCCGCACCCACATCAGTGTGGCAGTCGATCAGTCATCACCCTCAACTCCTTCCTATAAACACAGGAGGGACCTCAGGGTGAGCACCACATTCCACCACTCAAATTCTCAAGGCATGTGGGAGGAGAAAGGATCTCCTGCTTATGGTTCTACAACTAGACAACCTCAGTTTTGAGTCAACATTTATGAAGTTCTGTTTGTAAAAGATCGCTTCCATAACTGATGGATTATATGATCATAAGGGTCCTCCTAAACTCGTATCCACGTGCCCCTCATGGAGCTCCGCACACAGGACTGAGGACTGGGATCGCACCTCAGGATGCTCTCTGAGTCTCTGGTGGCAATGACCGAGTCTCATTTATCCTTACATCTCCAATACTAAGTCAAAGTGCCTGGCACAGCATGTTCAATAAATGTTGGTTCAATAAATGTTGGTTGACGAACAAAGCTAGTGGAGGTGATGGAATTCCCGTTGAGCTGTTTCAAATCCTGAAAGATGATGCTGTGAAAGTGCTGCACTCAATTTGCCAGCAAATCTGGAAAACTCAGCAGTGGCCACAGGACTGGAAAAGGTCAGTTTTCATCCCAATTCCAAAGAAAGGCAATGCCAAAGAATGCTCCAACTACCGCACAATTGCACTCATCTCACATGCTAGTAAAGTAATGCTCAAAATTCTCCAAGCCAGACTTCAGCAATATGTGAACCGTGAACTCCCTGATGTTCAAGCTGGTTTTAGAAAAGGCAGAGGAACCAGAGATCAAATTGCCAACATCCGCTGGATCATGGAAAAAGCAAGAGAGTTCCAGAAAAACATCTATTTCTGCTTTATTGACTATGCCAAAGCCTTTGACTGTGTGGATCACAGTAAACTGTGGAAAATTCTGAAAGAGATGGGAATACCAGACCACCTGACCTGCCTCTTGAGAAATCTGTATGCAGGTCAGGAAGCAACAGTTAGAACTGGACATGGAACAACAGACTGGTTCCAAATAGGAAAAGGAGTACGTCAAGGCTGTATATTGTCACCCTGCTTATTTAACTTATATGCAGAGTACATCATGAGAAATGCTGGACTGGAAGAAACACAAGCTGGAATCAAGATTGCTGGGAGAAATATCAATAATCTCAGATATGCAGATGACACCACCCTTATGGCAGAAAGTGAGGAGGAGCTAAAAAGCCTCTTGTTGAAAGTGAAAGAGGAGAGTGGAAAAGTTGGCTTGAAGCTCAACATTCAGAAAACGAAGATCATGGCATCTGGCCCCATCACTTCATGGGAAATAGATGGGGAAACAGTAGAAACAGTGTCAGACTTTGTTTTTTTGGGCTCCAAAATCACTGCAGATGGTGACTGCAGCCATGAAATTAAAAGGCGCTTACTCCTTGGAAGAAAAGTTATGACCAACCTAGATAGTATATTCAAAAGCAGAGACATTACTTTGCCGACTAAGGTCCGTCTAGTCAAGGCTATGGTTTTTCCTGTGGTCATGTATGGATGTGAGAGTTGGACTGTGAAGAAGGCTGAGCACCGAAGAATTGATGCTTTTGAACTGTGGTGTTGGAGAAGACTCTTGAGAGTCCCTTGGACTGCAAGGAGATCCAACCAGTCCGTTCTGAAGGAGATCAACCCTGGGATTTCTTTGGAAGGAATGATGCTAAAACTGAAGCTCCAGTACTTTGGCCACCTCATGCGAAGAGTTGACTCATTGGAAAAGACCCTGATGCTGGGAGGGATTGGGGGCAGGAGGAGAAGGGGACGACCGAGGATGAGATGGCTGGATGGCATCACAGACTCAATGGACGTGAGTCTGAGTGAACTCCGGGAGTTGGTGATGGACAGGGAGGCCTGGCGTGCTGCAATTCATGGGGTCGCAAAGAGTCGGACACGACTGCGCGACTGAACTGAACTGAACTGAACTGATTAAGAAATTAATAAATGAAAAACCAAAAGCTTATGGCACCCACAGAGTATGAAACTTTGTTGGGAATATTACCAGTTCATCCTAATGTCTAGTTTCCAAGGCAATTAGAATAACTTTTCTGCAGTGATACAGGTTTAGACAGACATCAGTTAGAGTTTACTCTATATTATCTACCTAGGAATTTCTCTTTTTCTACATTAAGGTTAATTTGAAAATAAAATGAAGGCTTCTCATGCTACCATAGATCTAAAATATTCCGAGCCTTCTGTTTGTATTCTCTGATGTTAAAATTAACTTCAGTTCAGTTCACTCGCTCAGTTGTGTCCGACTCTTTGTGACCCCATGAATCACAGCATGCCAGGCCTCCCTGTCCATCACCAACTTAAACAGGCTACAATTCATAGGGTTGCAAAGAGCAGGACACAACTGAGTGAATAACACTTTCAAGGAAATTAAGAAAATTTCCTTCTAGGTGGTTAAAGGATAATAGTAAGTTATTTAATGGTAAGAGTCTTCCTATGGGGAAAATATATTAACACAGAATAATCCATGGCGTGATTATGAAGCACACACTGTGGAATCTCCAGGGTTCCTCTGGGTCTTTTTGGAATGGGTTCTTTCAACTGTATACAGTCCTCATAACATCGAATGCTTGTGCATATCTTAGATCATCCTTTCCCTAAATTCAGTGAAGCACCCAATAAAATTTTTGACCAGTCAAACTGCCTAAAAGCAAAGTTGTATTTCTGATTTAGCCAGTTAACTGAGAATATCACAATCTAAGAACATTGTAATCTTTTGTGTATCCAAGGAATCGATTCATGTTAGAAAGATTAACGTAAAAGCTTTGGTTTCTTAAGTAAACTTATCTATCTGCCTTCCCTTCTTTTATTGGGATAAGACTGACATAAACCACTATATTATTTTAAGCTGTATGACATAATGATTTCACACACACACACACACCACACACACACATTGTAAAATGCTCCCCACAATAAGTTTAGTTAACATGCATAGTTACAAAGTTTTTCTTATGATGAGAACTTTTAAGATCTGTTTCTTAGTAACTTTCAAATGTATATTTGAAGCAATTTCATTGCTTAAGGAGTTCTAAGCAATATATATGTTTTAACATTCAATTTTTAGATGCTTTCTCCTTTTCATGTATTTATTTCCTGGACTAAATCTTTCAAGGTCATTCTTTTCTTCCTTTGATCCTTTGAAGTTCTCAGGTATAGGAATAGGAACAAGGTTTATTGAATAGCTGTTGTGACCAAGAATCGCACCTGCCTAGAGGGCTGTGAGTTCAGAATCACCAGCGTAAAAACAGGTGGAAAAACACACCTGCATTGTTCACCTACGAATGACTGTAATTTCATATCAATATATTCAATTAAAATAAGACAAATTCACTGGGTCCCAGTTCAAGATGGCAATGTAGGGAGATCCTGAGCTCTGCTCTTCTCATGGGTGCACTGAGTCTACAGCCGTACATGGAATGGTTTCCTTTTTAAAAAAACTGAAGTCTGACTGAGTGATGACTCCACACAGAATGATAGAGAAGAAACCCACAAGGAGGCTGGGCCTCCTCTTGCCATAAACCCTGCCTCTTGCCCAGTGACGGGAGCTCCTCCCTGAGGAGCGGAGGTTTCGAGCCCCAAATGGGGCACCTTAACTTTCAGCACCTGTGTCTGAGCCCCTTAAACATCTAACTTTGAGAACCAATGAGGCTTCTGTCCTGAGAGCAAACAACAAACAGCTCTTAAAGGGCTTGTGTGCTTGAGCTCAGCTGCCCCAGGCCCGGCTTAAAGGCAGCTGATTGCGCCCAGCTTAAAGTGAAGTAGGCTCAGCTGCTGTGGTAAAGAAGGCCCTGAGCTGGCGTCTGACTCCACTCTGCACACCCCCAGAGCCTGCTGGCTACTCTCCTGGGTGGAGACAGGTGGGCGCCACCCCCATGCTGTCTCCTTGCTGTTTCGGGGGGAGCACCTCATGTCTGGTTCCCTGACGTCTGTGGTCACCACCAGGTGACATTGCTCAGCTGCCTTGCTATGGAGGTCAAGAGGGCTTGCATGGTCCCATGAGACGCTGATGGTTGGTGTTTCCCCATGAGTCCATACTCCTGTCTGGTCCGCTGCTATTTGCTGCTGCCTAGGGACACCCCTATGTTGCCTGACTCTGGTGGCCAGCAGGGTACTGTAGGACCACAACCAGTGGAGAAAGGTTTTTTAAACAGCTGTCTCCACCAGAGCACAGCAGGAGGCAACAGACCCAGGAGGCTGGTCTTTCAGTGAAGAAGGCTGATTTGCTAATCCTCATGGCTGTGGTCCAAGGGTAGGCTTCTAACTATTCACACATCTGGGGCTGACTGTAATCCTTTTCAGAGACCTCGGAAGGTGGGTAATATCTTCACCCTCTCCCTCTGCTGGGCCCCAGGGAAGTGTCTCCTGGTGGGGAGCTGTATATGTGACTTGGGCCTGGGTTTTTAACCTGTGGTGCCCCAGTTTTTGTGGCTGGCTCTGGTGGCTGGTTGATGGGGGGACTTGGATTCCTGGGCCCCATAGGACTCTCCTTCAGAGAAATGTTTCTCAAGAGGCTCCCACCCCCAGGGCACTGTGTAGCTAGCAAACTGAAACCCCTCCCACCTCCCCAGGCCAAGTCTTTTTGTGAAGGAGGCCTCTCTGCCATCCTGGAACTTCAGGTTGGGCACATATATCTAGGGTTGACAGAGTGGATCTCAGGAACATAGGCTCTGGATGCTACCTTGATGTCCTCCCTCTCTCTTGCTCCAGACTGCTGGTGTTTATCAGAAAAGAGCTTATATATTCCTCTGGAGCCCCAAGTTTTTGCAACTGCCACCCAGGGTCACCTGCATATTTCCTGGCTTGGGTGGCCAGTGGGACTTACACTAATGGTCCTACAGGACTGCATATATTTTAAATACATACTTTAAAAAAAGTTGTTGCCTGCCTGAGGCTCTGTCTTCCAGTCAGCCTGAATGAAGTGCCGAATCCTCTCATTAGGGACACTATCAGGTCTTGGGTTAAGGTTAAGGGATTAAGGGTTAGTTGCTCAGTCGTGCCTGACTCTGCGACCTCATGGACTGCAGCCCACCAGGCTTCTCTGTCCATGGGATTCTCCTTTCAAGAATGCTGGAGTGGGCTGCCATTTCCTTCTCCAGGGGATCTTCCTGACCCAGGGATCAAAACTAGGTCTCTTGCACTGCAGGCAGATTCTTTACCAACAGAGCTACAAGGGAAGCTATCAGGTCTTGGCATACCCTCAACTACTATGAACCATTGAAAATGTAATAGGCTCTTGGAAAATCACAAAGATTTGAGAGAAAAGAAAGAGCTGAGGCAGGATTGAGTGACAAAGTTCATCTCCTACATGAGGCCACTCCTTCAAGGCTGGAAGAGGTTGCTGTTTCAGCTACTATAGAAGCCAAGACAGAGTCAAGTACAATGAAGAAACAGAGGAATATTTTCCAAATGAAAGAATAATATAAAACCTTAGGAGAACACTTTAATGAAAGTGATGCCATTTACCTAAAAAAAGAGTTCTAAGTAATGGTCATAAAGATGCTCACCAACCTCAGGAGAAGAATGGATGAACTTCAATAAAGAGATGGAAAACATAAGAAAGCACCAAATGGAAGCCCCAGAGCTTAACAATGCACTAATTGAACTGTAAACGACACCAGAAAGATTTAACCACAGACTAGATGCAGCCATGAAGTTAAAAGACCCTTGCTGTTTGGGAGAAAAGTTATGACCAACCTAGACAGCATATTAAAAAGCAGAGACATTACTTTGCCAACAAAGGTCCATCTAGTCAAAGCTATGGTTTTTCCTGTGGTCATGTATGGATGTGAGAGTTGGCCTGTAAAGAAAGCTGAGCACCAAAAAAATGATGCTTTTGAACTGTGGTGTTGGAGAAGACTCTTGAGAGTCTCTAGGACTGCAAGGAGATCCAACCAGTCTATTCTAAAGGAAATCAGTCCTGACTATTCATTGGAAGGACTGATGCTGAGCTGAAACTCCAGTACTTTGGCTACCTGATGCAAAGAACTGACTCATTGGAAAAGACCCTGATGCTGGGAAAGATTGAAGGTGGAAGGAGAAGGAGTCATAAGATGGTTGGATGACATCACGGACTCAATGGACATGAGTTTGAGTAAACTCCGGGAGTGGGCAATGGACAGGGAGGCCTGGTGTGCTGCAGTCCATGGTGCTGCAAAGAGCTGGACATGACTGAGCAACTGAACTGAGCTGAACTAAACTTAGATGAAGCAGAAGAAAGGATAAGTCAATAGAAGACAATACAATGTAACTCATCTAATTGGGGCAGTAAAAAGAATGAAAAAAGTGAATATGGCTTAAGAGACTAATGGGACAATGTCAAACAGATATTCATATCATGGGGCTCCCAGAAGAATAGATGGAGAAAGGAAAAGAAATTTTATTTGAGGAAATAATGCTAAAATCCTCCTAAACTTGGGGGTAGGAAACAGACAATTTAGATCCAGGAAACCTAGAGAGTTCCAAATAAGATGAACCAAAAGAGACCCATATACCAAGACGCTTTATAATCCAAAAATTAAAAAGTTAAAGATGAGAAAATATTAAAATCAACAAGAGAAAAACTACTTGTCATGTATGAGGGAACCCTCATGACTGTCAGCAGGTTTTCAGCAGAAACTTTGCAGCCCCAAAGAGAGTGGCATGACATATTCAATGCATATATATGGAATTTAGAAAGATGGTAATGATAACCCTGTATGAGAAACAGCAAAAGAGACATAGGTGTATAGAACAGTCTTTTGGACTCTGTGGGAGAGGGTGAGAGTGGGATGATTTGGGAGAATGTCATTGAAATATGTATAATATCATATGTGAAACGAATCGCCAGTCCAGGTTCAATGCAGGATACAGGATGCTTGGGGCTGGTGCACTGGGACGACCCAGAGGGATGGTACAGGGAGGGAGGTGGGAGGGGGGTTCAGGATGGGGAACACATGTATATCCATGGTGGATTCATGTTGATGTATGGCAAACCAATACAACATCATAAAGTAATTAGACTCCAATTAAAATAAATAAATTTATATTTTAAAAAATAAATAAAATAAAATTTAAAACAAAGTGCATACACACCAAGGAAACCAGAATTGAAAGAGACACGTGTACCCCAATGGTCATTGCGGCACTGTTTATAATAGCCAGGACATGGAAGCAACCTAGATGTCCATCAGCAGATGAATGGATAAGAAAGCTGTGGTACATATACACAATGGAGTATTACTCAGCTATTAAAAAGAATACATTTGAATCAGTTCTAATGAGGTGGATGACGCTGGAGCCGATTATACAGAGTGAAGTAAGCCAGAAAGAAAAACACCAATACAGTATACTTACACATATATATGGAATTTAGAATGATGGTAATGATAAACCTGTACGCAAGACAGCAAAAGAGACACAGATGTATAGAAC
>SJXQ01008577.1:38819-92697 GCA_006408695.1 Aepyceros melampus | reverse complement strand
GTGTTATCCAGAGCCCTGGCTTGAGTTCCCTGAGTCATACAGCACATTCTCACTGGCTATCTATTTCACACACGGTAGTGTATACATGGCCATGCTGCTCTCTCCATTCGTCCCCTCCTCCCCTCCTCCCGTGCCCACCAGAATGTTCTCTGTGTCTGGGTCTCCATCGCTGCCAGGCAAATAGGTTCATCAGTACCATGTTTCTAGATTCCAAGCAAGCTTCAGTCGTATCTGACTGTTTGTGACCCCACGGACTGTAGCCTTCCTGGCTCCTCTGTCCATGGGATTCTCCAGGCAAGAATACTGGAGCAGGTTGCTGTGCCCTCCTGCAGGGCATCTTTCTGAACCAGGGATCGAACTCTCGTCTCTTATATCTACCTGCATTGGCAGGAGGGTTATTTACCACTAGGGCCACCTGGGAAGCCCCTATATTCCATATATATGTGTTACTATATGATATTTGTTTTTGTCTTTCTGACTTACTTCACTGTGTATAATAGGCTCTAGGTTCATCTATCTCATTAGCACTGACTCAAATTGTTCCTTTTTATGGCTGAGTAATATTCCCTTGTGTATATGTACCACAGCTTCCTTATCCATTCATCTGTTGATGGACATCTAAGTTACTTCCATGTCCTAGCTATTGAGAATTGTGCTGCAATGAACACTGGGATACATGTGTCTTTTTCAATTATGGTTTTCTCAAGGTATATGCCCAGTAGTGGGACTGTTGGGTCATATGGTAGTTTTATTTTTAGTTTTTAAAGGAATCTCCACACTGTCTTCCATAGTGGCTGTATCAATTTACATTCCTACTGACAGTGCAAGAGGGTTCCCATTTTTCCACATCCTCGTCAGCATTTATTGTTTGTAGATTTTTGGATCATGGCCATTCTGACTGGTGTGAGGTCATCGGTCTGACCACCTCCTATAGTAATGAAAATAAAAATCAAAAATAAACAATTGGGGCCTAATTAAACTTAATGGACAGCAAATGAAACTATAAACAAGGTGAAAAAACACCCTCAGAATGGGAGAAAATAATAGCAAATGAAACAACCGTCAAGGCATTAATTTCCAAAATATACAAGTGGCTCATTCAACTCAACACCAGAAAAACAAACAGCCCAATCAAAAAGTGGGCAAAAGACCTACACAGACATTTCTCCAAGGACACACAGATGGCTAACACACATGTGAAAAGATGCTCAACATTGTTCATTGCTGCTGCTGCTGCTGCTAAGTCGCTTCAGTTGTGTCCAACTCTGTGCGACCCCATAGATGGCACCCCACCAGGCTCCCCTGTCCCTGGGATTCTCCAGGCAAGAACACTGGAGTGGGTTGCCATTTCCTGCTCCAATGCATAAAAGTGAAAAGAGAAAGTGAAGTCGCTCAGTCGTGTCCAACTGCTAGCGACCCCATGGACTGCAGCCCACCAGGCTCCTCCATCCATGGGATTTTCCAGGCAAGAGGACTGGAGTGGGGTGCCATTGGCTTCTCCATGTTCATTGCTAGAGAAATGCAAATCAAAACTACAAGGAGATAGCACCTCAGATGCTCCTTTGGTTAATTAGTGGATGAGGAGGCCTGGGTTCTGACACAGGGACGCAAAAGGGCGAGGAGGTAGATGTCGAGGGCCTCAGGGAGCAGTTAGGATAGGATTCTGGGGACCTGTCCCTCACCCTGGACACACACTGACAGCTGGAAATGACCAGTGAACTCACATGGAGCGTGTCAGTGCTGGACAACAAAACTCGGGCACAAACGACATGATGGGTCTGCCACCACCAGCAGGCCTCTTTAATACCAGCTAGTCCTTTCTCTGAAAAACCAACCCACCTAGCACAGTTTGCCAAAATCTGGGCATCTAACTGTCTGAAGTAATTAATAAGCTTTCACATTCTGACTTTTATTTATTTATTTTTTCCCAGAGAAGAAGCTCAACAGAGTAACTAAAAGATGGAGCCAGACACCTGGGTGGGATTCTTGATTCTGTCATTTGTTAGCTGCTCAGTTTGGGGGACTTCTCTGGTTCCTTGTTCCCCACCTGTAAAATGGGTGAAATAATGATGTCTACCTCACAGGCTTGCCGCGAAAATTAAATGAGTAAATGACTGAAAAGCATTTGGAAAAGCACCTGACATGTATGAGTTATTAGCACAACTACTCAACATATGCTAGTTGTTATTATGATGACAATTTATGTCAGTATTGTTGGAAACTAAGCACAGCAGTGGGTAGAAATAGTTGTGTTTTGGGGTTCCTGTCTCACCAATAACCTTGGCCCTTACAGCCTACAGAAGGGGCAGGTCCCAGAGACCATATAAATATTCTGTGCCTGCCTCTTTCCCCTTGGTTGCAGAATCACTAGCCCAGAGGCAAACACCTGATCCAGGAACCAGCTAGTCCTTCAGTTGACCATGGATACTCAAATCTTTTGGGGAAATGTTTTACAGAATCAGGGCCAACATCAGGCCACTGTCATGTGCTTTTCAATATTGTGTGTTACCTTGAACTTGTTGACACGGGTTTTATTTTTTCCTGTAACCTATTTTCAGTTCAGTTCAGTTCAGTCACTCAGTCGTGTCCGACTCTTTGCGACCCCATGAATCGCAGCACACCAGGCCTCCCTGTCCATCACCATCTTTTGGAGTTGACTCAGACTCACGTCCATCAAGTTAGTGATGCCATCCAGCCATCTCATCCTTGGTCGTCCCCTTCTCCTCCTGTCCCCAATACCTCCCAGCATCAGAGTCTTTTCCAATGAGTCAACTCTTCACATGAGGTGGCCAAAGTACTGGAGTTTCACCTTTAGCACCATTCCTTCCAAAGAAATCCCAGGGCTGATCTCCTTCAGAATGGACTGGTTGGATCTCCTTGCAGTCCAAGGGACTCTCAAGAGTATTCTCCAACACCACAGTTCAAAAGCATCAGTTCTTCAGCGCTCAGCCTTCACAGTCCAACTCTCACATCCATACATGACCACAGGAAAAACCATAGCCTTGACTAGACGGACCTTAGTCGGCAAAGTAACGTCTCTGCTTTTGAATATACTATCGAGGTTGGCATAACTTTCCTTCCAAGGAGTAAGCGTCTTTTAATTTCATGGCTGCAGTCACCATCTGCAGTGATTTTGGAGCCAAGAAAAAATAAAGTCTGACACTGTTTCTACTGTTTCCCCATCTATTTCCCATGAAGTGATGGGACCAGATGCCATGATCTTCGTTTTCTGAATGTTGAGCTTTAAGCCAACTTTTCCACTTTCCTCTTTCACTTTCAACAAGAGGCTTTTTAGCTCCTCTTCACTTTCTGCCATAAGGGTGGTGTCATCTGCATATCTGAGGTTATTGATAAAGTCACAAATAATATATCTGCCTGTGTGTGTGTGCGTGTGTGTGTACTAAGTCGTGTCTGATTCTTTATCATGTATGACTCTTTGTGACCCCATGAACTATAGTCTGCCAAGCTCTTCTGTCCATGGAAGTCTCCAGGCAGTAATGCTGGAGTGGGTTACCATGCTCTTCTCCAGGGGATCTTCCTGACCCAGAGATTGAACCTAAGTCTGCTATATCGGCAAGCGGGTTCTTTGCCACTAGCACCACCTGGGAAGCCCAAGTAATACACCTAGGGACCCAGTGAATAGATAGGACCCCAGAATTTTCCCTGGAGGCTATTTGTCCCAGGTATCATCATGTACCACCACCCCCCACTGTCTTCATTGGTTTGGTTGGGTGGTCTAGGGGAAGGAGCTGTAAGCACACAGTTTCTTTGGCAGCTCTGATTGGGAACTTGGCAGATGGCATTTTTCTCCATTGCTCTGACTCCCTCCCCCTTGCCCTGTTCTCAAAGATTTGGGAGGAACATAATTCACCTCTCCCCATAAAAGAACTCTCTCTCATGACTCTGAAACATCTTCACAAAAATGGTTAATTTGTTGTTCAGAGATTTTTTTATTCCAGAGACCATTGAAATAATAACCACCTCAATGAGGTTCTGCCAGCTAAAGACCATCCAACGCATGTTTCAAGGATACACAGCTTTACAAAATACCTACAGATGCTGGTGGAAAACAGTAGTACCATCCTTAATAGATTCGGCTTGGGTTTAAACAAAGTCAAGCAGGACTGAGAGATTTTAAGCTGCTACAGTGCTCTAGGAGTCCTTAAGAAACAGAGAACCCAATGTGGAAAGTTAAATCTAGATCCATGGTTCTCAGTCAAAGACAATTTTGTCTGTCTACCTCCCCCACCTGCCCTGGGACATCTGACAGTGTCTGGAGACAGTTTTGACTGTCACAGCTTGGGGAGTGGAGGGGTTACTACCGCATTGGTGGACAAAGTCTGCTCAACATCCTACAAAGCACAGGGCAGGCACCTACAAACAATGGCTGTCCCAGATCTCAGTAGTGCTGAGACGGAGAAACCCTGGTCTAGATTAGAGTAACTTGACCTGTCAATTGTAGCAGTGACTTGAGGAGGTTGTTCTGGGCTTCTCTGGTGGCTCAGATGGTAAAGAATCCACCTGTAATGTGGGAGACCTGGGTTTTATCCCTGGGTCGGGAAGATCCCCTGGAGAAGGAAATGGCAACCTGCTCCAGTACTCTTGCTTGGAAAATCCTATGGACGGAGCATGCCGGTAGGCTACAGTCTATGGGGTCGCAAAGAGTCGGACATGACTGAGCGACTTCACTTGGGGCAGTAGGGTGGGAGGAAGAGTTGGGAGCAGGCTCCCTTCCACAGCTTTCTTTCCCAGGGCACAACACCTTGTGAAAAGCTCTGAAATCTTCTAGAAGCTGTGCCATAATAAATTCCCTGCAGGTCTCCAATGTCTCCAGTGCAAGGGAATGCTTTTTTTTTTTTTTTCCAAATCTCTCAGTCCTATTATATTTATTCTTTTAAAACTGAGTCCCCTCAGAACACTCCCCCCATCACCTCCTCTGGACCACATCTCCCTGAAACCCCTGCATGTCATGGAGTGGTGGCCCTCTGAGATGCCTGGGAAAGGCATCTTCACCGGGCCAGTGTAACCACTGCTCATCCCTCCCTCTGCAGAGAGGCAGTTGGCTTTCTCTGGCTAACCACTGGGGCCAGTCAGCTGTATACAGAAAAGTATGTTCCCAAGGATCAGGCGGCTTTTGGGAGATATTAAGCATTTGACATTTCCCCCATTTTCTTCCAGCTTAAATGAAATAAAGCAGGACCATACTTACAATCTGCTCCTTAATATGTGTTATGGTCATTTTTTTTTTTTTTTTTTGGTAAATAAAAGCAAACCGATTCAATCAAATCTTGCAGAAAACTGTAGTCATGTAGGAAAACACTTCTGATTTATGGAAGGGTTAGGTACTAGAAATACCAGATGGTATGGCACTAGAGGTAAAGAACCTGCCTGCTGATGCAGGAGATCGAAGAGACTTGGGTTCAATCCCTGGACCAGGAAGATTGCCTGGAGGAGGAAATGACAATGCGCTCCAGTATTTTTGCTTGGAGAATCCCATGGACAGAGGAGCCTGGTGGGCTACTGTCCATGGGGTCTCAAAGAGTCAGATATGACAGAAGCTACTCAGCACATGCACACACAGTACTAAAGGGAAGCATCCATGTACATCACGGTGGAAATGACCGCAGGAAAACGTTTTTCCTTTCAGACTGGGGAAGGCTGACAGCTAAGACCAAAGGTGGGAGAACTCAGGCGGGATGCAGGCTTGTGCGTATCCCCGGGTTCTTGGGAGGCAGTGGGTCCACAGAGCTCTCCCAAGGAGAGCGAGTGGTCCCTGTCCCATGGCCCTTGTGTATCTCCCACTTCCCTGTATCATCACGCAGGCCCTGTTGTGCAGTCCGTCCCTTCTGCCTCACTGACACCTCTCCTGCAAGCTCTAAAAGAGCATGCGCTAGCATCAGTTTCACCTTGAATATTTCCAGGCAAGCATGATATCTGGAAGTTACTGGGTTATAGCTGCATAATGCTCAGGGAAAAGCTTGAATTGTGTTTTCTTTGTATTAGGAATTAATACCCATTACTAATCCTGGGTAAACAATCAAGTGGCTGGAAAGAAAACATAAAATGAGAAATCGCTGCCATAGAAACTGCCGACGATTGCGTTGTCACTGGTTTTTTTGGAGTTTTGTGAAAAGTTTTAATAACCTAACATTAAAAAAAATGAGTTTTCTTTTAAAAAACTGACTCCATTGCTAAGTCTCAGTTCCCCAAGATTAGCTATCAGGGATAAAACCAAAGCCACTGAGTAACCAGAGTCTAGCGTGTGTGTGTGTTAGTCACTCAGTCACGTCTGACTCTTTGCGACCCCATGGACTGTGGCCCGCCAGGCTTCTCTGTCCATGGGATTCTCCAGGCAAGAACACTGGCATGAGTTGCCATTCCCTTCTCCAGGGATCTTCCCAGCCCAGGGATCGAACCCTGGTCTCCTGCATTGCAGGCAGGTTCTTTACCATTTGGGCTACTCTAAGGAGGAGGTCAATTAACTAATTTGTGTGGGGGCTCTGTTTGCACTTGAATTTCTGGGCAAATTCTGCCTTACATGAGAACCTTGATCCTGCCTATGATCTTTAGAAGTGTCTGCATTTCACAGATCTTACATTTCAAGTCAGATTCATTTTTATGTGCTAATATTCAAACAGGATCTTATTATATAATTATACATGTTTAGATGGGAAAGCAGAAGTACAATGAATGAATTTGTCATTTTTCTAATGATTAGAAGTTTTTTGACAGCGCTTAAAATTTAGTCTGTGTATCTGTAGTTATGTGTGTGTGTGTGTGTACAGTAGAAGTACATCATTGCACAGAAAAAAGGTCTGCTTTTCATCTTCTTTACCCTTTGATCTTCAAGCTCTTAGCACAGGCACACACATTTCTTATTTTAAAGAAATAATGTTTCATAAAATATGAACACTTAAGATTGTATCTGCTATTTTCAGGGAGATTCAAGGAATAGTTATTTTAGGGGAATTCAGGAAAATTGCTCAATATATATGGAAGCCACTTGATCAATTTTTCTGATTTTTTGTGGTCTGTTTTTTAGACAAGCAAAAAAAAATGTGGACTTTCTTATTTGGGAGCAAAGAACCAACAGTTATTTAATCTTTTAAATATAAATTTATTTATTTTAATTGGAGGTTAATTACTTTACAATATGTATTGGTTGCTTGGGGCTGGTGCACTGAGACGACCCAGAGGGATGGCACGGGGAGGGAGGAGGGAGGGGGGTTCAGGATGGGCAACACGTGTATACCTGTGGCAGAATCTTTTTAAATTAAGAGGTAAAGCATCTTTGAAGCCAGACTGTATCATCATCAGCCAAACTCTACACCCCTCTTAATTAAAACAGACACCCCTGTAGCCTCACAGTTCTTCCTCAAGTCTAACCTAAATATATGTTACTGACACCTCTGGCTACTTCCTATTATGCCTCAGTAGTTAAAAGTAAAAAAAAAAAAAAAAAAAAGGATAGATTTGCATTTTTGCTGTACTTTTTAAAAATACTAAAATCAAAGTATTAAGTCATTCCTTTGGTATCTTGACTACATAACCCCAGCTCCTCAACCTCTTCTAAATTAACGGTTCTATTTTCTGATTCTTGCATTATTCTAGTAACTTTCCTCTCCCAGCTTCTTGTGAAAAGGCAGAGCGGTAGAAAAGGCAATGTTCTCAACCAGCGAGTGGGGTGAACAAGCCAGGGACAGCTGGCCAGGCGGGATGATCCGGCCTGGATTCTGTGTGTTTCCTTTCACTAGGAGACCTGCTGAGTTGCAGTTACCAGAGGCTCCACCCGGCTCTCCGCAGGTACTTAAATCCAGAGCTGCCCAGTCCCCAGCTGGAGCCTGAGGGCAGGGGGTCAACTCAGGCTCTCCTGGGGCCACTGCTGCCCCTCCCCACCAACTTGGCCTCATAAAACACTGTCCTCCACCAATAAACTAAGATCCCTCAGCTCTTTTGTGTCTTCTTTTATCATTGCATTGGAAGTTCTCCTTTTGTAAACCTGCTTTCATTGTGCTTTATATTTGTTTTTGTATTTTTACATTTTTCAAATGGGGAAAAGAACCCCATGGCCTGGCAAATGTGGCTGTGGGAATCTGGCCCTTCACACATGAGACCAGATCTCTATATGTTCTTCCCCCATCCGCACCAACAGGTGAGTTCACACAGTGACCTGGTCTGGAAGACAGCACCTCTGTGAGCCGTGACAGCCCCACCCCTGAAGTGTGTGTGCGTGTGTGTGTGTGTGTGTGTGTGTGTTTGTGTGTGTTAGTTGCTCAGTCATGTCCAACTCTTTTGATCCTAGACACTGTAGCCTGCTAGGCTCCTCTGTCCATGGGATTATCCAGGCAAGAATATCAGAGTAAGTACCCATTCCCTTCTCCAGGGAATGTTCCCAACCCAGGGATCGAACTGGGATCTCCTTCATTGCTGGTGGACTCTTTACAGTCTGGGCTACCAAGGAAGCCCCCTGAAGAGCCTACTTCAGGTAATAAAACACATTTGCAGGGCAAAAATTATCCTGTTTCCCTTTCCCCATCAATGAAACAAGCTCATGTATCCTTCCTAGTTTTTCTCTAGCACATTTACTTTATTTTTTGCAGTTTTTTATTTTATAGTCCCTGATGGCCCAGTGGTAAAGAATCCTCCTGTCAATGCAAGAGACTCAGGCTTTATTGCTGGTCTTGGAAGACCCCCTGGAGAGGGAAATGGCAATCTGCTCCAGTATTCTTGCTTGGAGAATCCCATGGACAGAGGAGCCTAGTGGGCTATGGTCTATAGAGTTGCAAAGAGCTGGTAATAACTTAGCCACTGAACAACAACAAAGAGCTGATTAACAGGGCTGTGTTAGTTTCCTGTGTACAGCAAGGAGATTCAGTTCTACATATATATATATATATATATATATATATATATTAAAATATATAAATATATATATATTTCAGATTCTTTTTCCATTTAGGATATTGCAGAATATTGAACAGCATTCCCTGTACAATACAGTAGATCCTTGTTGGTTATCTATTTTAAATACAGTGGTGTTCTAGTATGTTTATTATTCTATTTTATAAAGTTCATCCTTGTCCTAGCTTGGACTGAGTGAATAACCTCTCCAGATGCAACCCGGACAGGTCAGTCTCTCTGCTCTAAATTGCTATATTCTAAGCCCTTGACCTTCAAGCACAAGTAAAAATTGAAAGTTTAGTCACTCAGTCGTGTCCGACTCTTTGCACCCCCATGGACTATAGACCACCAGGCTCCTCTGTCCATGGAATTCTTCAGGCAAGAACACTGGAGTGGGGAGCCATTCCCTTCTCCAGGGGAGCTTCTTGACCCCCGGGTTTCCTGCATTGCAGGCAGATTCTTTACCAACAGAGCCATCAGGAAAGCCCCTTAAAGCATAAGGCCCTCTTCAAGTCCCTTCAAGTTTGAAGGCTCCACAGGAAAGTAGCTTTACTTTATGCAGCTGTGAGTTAAGAAAGCACAAAAGCTACCCAAACTCTCTAGGGCTTCTGAATGAGTTTTTCTAATTACAATAGCATCTGGGTATCCTTGGAAAATATCTGCAGACATACATGAGATAACTAATGTTGGTTTTCCAGTAGCGTCATTTAACAGTGGATGCACACAACCCTTGCACACACAACAGGGACCCCTGCTCCAGGGAATAATCAAGTTGAAATGTACTGCTCAACTCTCATGTTGATCCAATGCCCTTGATTCAAGTTCAGGTCTGAATTTCTGTAATTTTACTGCAGGAAATGCACTGAGAATTTTCCAAACTTGTCAGGCACCAATACCACCACTGATGAAGATCAAACTGTCATCTACTGGTGGGGAGAAAAAAGAAAGTAGAAAAACACACCTGGAATTTCCAAGTGCTGCTAATATCCCAAATATTTCCATTAGCATTTTATCTAAAGTAAATTAAGCATGAATGAAGAATGAAGAACCATGCATCGTGTTCAGAAAAGTTAGATAGTTGCCCAACTGAAGGTTCCATGACTTGAATTTATATCTGAATTAGTGTAACCATCAAGCTTGAGCATTTTGCATCACATGAGGCTACAAACTTCTCTGATAAATTCAGCATAAAGAGAACACTTGTGGCCATTTCTGGGAAATCACCAACAATTCTGAAACTAAGCAAGAGGGATCCTGAAAATAGAGGCAAGCTCTATTTTCAAGTGAAGTATCTATAAACTTAGTAAATAGATCTAATCATTCATGCTCATTAGGAGAAAGTTATGCATTAATATACTCATCAACTCTTTTTCATTTGCCTTCTATGTGCATAGCTCTGTGTTGCCAGCAATGTGTAATTCCCTCCAGTCATTATTTTCAGTGATGATGAGTATTTTGGCTCCTATCCAAGCTTAATCTGTCAGCATTTTAGGATGAGAATGCCATCGATTAATAAAAATGCTCTGCAACAATGCCCCAGGTGCGCATCTGCTTACTCTCATGTTTGCCCTCCAGCCTCTTCCTCTCCTAGATGTCAATTATTAGAAATCTTACGTGTTTGGACCTTGCTGTGAAGAAAGAAAGAAAAATGTGCCCTGGCAAACAGGGAAGAGTAAAATGCATGGGCAAGCCTTCCAAAGCACAGAAGCCATCAGCAAAACTGCCAGCTCAGAAGTAACACAGCTTCAGTGGTTAGAGTGCAGCATCTCTAAGGAAAGCAAACTGCCAAAAGGATAATGCTTTTCTGTCAAACAAAATAGAAGACCTCCTTTGCCCTGGATTCAGCCTGCAGCATGGATGTTCTTAGGTTCACAGACTGGTATTGGAGACCTCATTCGAGGGCAGACTGTGATGAGCCACATGCTGGCCCAGCGAGCCCTTTCCTTACTTGGATTTCTGCAGCAGCAGGACTGGTCTCTCCACCACCAGGCACTCAGGATTCCTCCATCCAACCCCTCTTATTGATTGGGCACTGTTAGGCACTCGTCCGACTCACCACTCACATGATGGGCCCATCTTTTCCCATCCTTCACATTAAAGCCGGAATGAATTTTCTCAAACTGAAATCGAGTCATGTCATTTTGCTGCTGTAAACTCATCTTGGGCTTCCCCTTGTCCTTGGGATAAAGTTCAAAGCTTCTCAGTCAGTGTAGCTGGCAATGCTGTTCACACCTAAACTCGGCAGAGCTAGAGTCACAGGTGCAGGCCTTCCCTCCCCAGGCCAGTCCCACCCAGTCCTGCAAAGATCCAAGACAAGATGTGTCTTCCATTTAAAGCTTCTGTGAGGATCAGCTGATGAGAAGTTGATGAACCTCTGTACCTGCGTCAGTCCTGCTCATGCTGTAGGTACTAAGTCACATTTGCATTCAGCACTTCATATGTATTTTACTCATGTTGATCAGTTTTTCATGTAGGAAGCTGCCTGGGGACTCAGAACTTTCAAATTTAGAGTTCAGTGGTATGTGAGTAAGAGGATAGGAGGTCTAGAGACAAGATGAAGAAGCAGGCTTAGGAGAATAGCACATAGGGAATAATGAGTTACCAGACTCAAACAGACAAAAACAAATCCTTTCCATTCTATAAGAATGATTATAAACAAAACATTTAAATATTAACATGTCTGCACAGTGTGATTGCCTGAGAAATCCCAACAGAAGAGCCTGGAGAGCTCTGTAGTCCATGGGATTGCAAACAGTCAGACAGGACTTAGTAACTAAGTTACTAAGTTACTTAGTAACTAAGTTACTAAGTTACTACAACAACAACATATTAATCAACTATTGAGGTGAAGAGTAATAGGTAGGAGAAAGCTTCACAGGCAATAGTAATAAAGTTTGTTATTCCATATATAAACACTGATAGAACCAGAGATCAAATTGTCAAATTCTGTTGGATTACAGAAAAAGCAAGAGAATTCCAGAAAACATCTACTTCTGTTTTATTGATTACACCAAAGCATTTGACTGTGTGGATCACAACAAACTGTGAAAAATTCTTCAAGAGATGGGAATACCAGACCAACTTACCTGCCTCCTGAGAACTCTGTATGCAGGTCAAGGAGCAACAGTTAGAACTGTACATGGAACAACAGACTGGTTCCGAATTGGGAAAGGAGTACATCAAGAGTCTATACTGTCACCCTGCTTATTTAATTTATATGCAGAGTACATCATGTGAAATGTTGGGCTGGATGAAGCACAAGCTGGAATCAAGACTGCCAGGAAAAATATCAATAGTCTTAGATATGCAGATAGCACCACCCTTATGGTAGCATGTGAAGTGGAGTTAGAGTCTCTTAATGAAGAGAGTGAAACAGGTGGCTTAAAACTCAGCATTCAGAAAACTAAGATCATGGCATCTGGTCTCATCACTTCATGGCAAATAGATGGGGAAACAATGGAAACAGAGACAGACTTTATTTGTTGGGGCTCCAAAATTACTGCAGATGGTGACTGCAGCCATGGAATTTTCTTCCTTGGAAGAAAAGCTATGACCAGCTTAGACAGCATACTAAAAAGCAGACACATTACTTTGACGACAAAGGTGCATGTAGTCAAAGCTTTGGTTTTTCCAGTCGTCATGTATGGATGTGAGAGTTGGAATATAAAGGAAGCTGAGCACCAAAGAATTGATGCTTTTGAACTGTGGTGTTGGAGAAGACTCTTGAGAGTCCCTTGGATGGCAAGGAGATCCAACCATTCAATCCTAAAGGAAATCAGTCCTGAATGTTCATTGGAAGGACTGATGCTGAAGCTGACACTCTAATACTTTGGCCACCTGATGTGAAGAACTGACTCATTGGAAAAGACTGTGATGCTGGGAAAGATTGGAGGTGGGAGGAGAAGGGGCCGACAGAGGATGAGATGGCTGGATGGCATCATCAACTTGATGGACGTGAGTTTGAGTGAGCTCTGGGAGTTGGTGATGGACAGGGAGGCCTGGTGTGCTGCAGTCCACAGAGTTGCAAAGAGTCAGACACGACTGAGCGACTGAACTGGCTGCTATAATCTGTGTGTGCACTGGCAGATGGTTTCCTTTTCTGTCATTGCTGGATGATAAGAGTAGTTACCTTTCAAGGTTTTATTTCCCCAATTGTAAGATGAGAGGGTAAAAGAGACGAACTTTAATCTCACATCCAACTCTGGATTCAACACTTTTATTGGCATTTTCTTAGAAATGTGTAAGGAATAAAAACATAATGATATCTAGTGCTTAGTGTCATAAGCAATCAGCAGATTAGCTTATGGGTAAATGCTATTCCTGCAATTCAGGTTTACTACCATTATGTAGCAGTGATGTGCCATATCATGCCATTCAAGTAAAAAGTGATTTCTATTTGTTAAAGGGATTTACACATTTTCTTACAATTTATTGTTGAAGATATAGCTCTGCAACAAGAAAATTCAGTAGGGTTTAACACTAAAAGAATAATCTGGAATTGTGCTCACTGACGATCACTTTTTACTGTAGCCACTGAATATGAGCTTGCCATCCGGAGTTCTGACGGGATGTCCTAGATCTCTGATCTTACCGAATGGAAACTGCCTGTGATGATCAGTTCGGAACTGTTTACTTTCTGTATTAGCCACAGTACGTCTATTTAGAAGTGCCCAGACGTTCTTTTAGATATCTTTGCTTTACATTGTCTGTCTTCTATATTGAGGAAGCTAAGGAATATCCAAGTAGGTGCTCGGTGTCTTTCACATAGGAGTACTGGCTCTCACCGCAGTCCTAATGACCCTGCTCTGGACTAGTCGCAGTGCAGGCTGGTTGTCTATGCATCTAAGGTGACTTAGCCTCCATTCATGAAAACAGTCTGCTGTTGGCCAAATATCGTCATTCTCACTTTGGAAAAATTTACATGTAGTGCTTTAATGTTCCATCAGATTGATCAAGGAAAAAGTTTGGCAACTCTTACATCCTATCCTCTGATTTGATCTTTTCTTTAATTTTGCTCTTTCTCCTCTGTTTCTGTTTTATTTCTAAAACCTCACTCAGTATCACACCTCATTTCTCCTCTGTCTGCCCCAAAGACATTTTCTCTAGAGAACACAATCAGTTTTTGCTTGATATTTCTCACAACCATTAAATCTTATTATCTGTAACTTTCTTCCTTACACGTACATTTTTCTTTCGAGAGATTTAAAATCTGGCTATGCCTCAATAACTTAACCTTTTTTTGGAAACCTCCCCCATTGAAATATTGCAGCATTAATTTTTACACAAGCAAGATTTAAAACATCACAAGGATGTGTAGGGTTTTTCTATTTTATGTACCAATTTCATAAGAATATTAAATTTTATGTGTATATTTTAATTGCAGGCAATGAGGAATATGTGTGAAATTGATGTGTTTTTCTCAACTTACATAAAGAATGTTGAACAGGAGAGTAAAGCACAGGTGGTATATTCAAATTAGCCAATCTCTTTAATTTTAAAAAGGAAGATAGAAAGGTTTGTAAAAATTTCTTCACTCATTGATTCTTGTCCATGCCCTGAAAGTAAGTAACCTTTAACATCATCGTATATCAACTTAACAGAGTTTTGGTTCTGCAACATGAATTTCTTCCTCCACTCCTTTGATCTCCTGTTGTTGAATAATTCACTACAGCTTGTTGCATTCAGTGCTACTCAAAACCCTCTTCATGTTCCAAAAAGCTTTTCTTAATTTGAGAAAGTCCATATGTTTAGCTTCTGTTGATAAATGCTTTCTGGAGACATAGTCGAATGGAAATGGGTATGGAAAATCTGCTGTGGATAGATTATATTCTTTCACATATTTTTAAATGGCTAAGGGAAAATAAAGAATCCAAATTCTGGGTGATAGAAATGTTGAACAAATGCACATACTAGGTAAAGCACTTGTGGAAGAAAATGTCTTTGTCATCAGATTTCTATTAAACATTACTGGCTCAGACAGGGCTATGTGGTCCTTTCATTTTCCATACAAGAAAATGCATGTGTCTCTCCCGAATGAGGATGAGGAACTACTGAGACTCTGTCTCTAGGGGCCCAGGGATCCATAACATGGGAAGGTATGAAGGCTGTAAGGCACCACGAATAATGGCATTCAGGAGATGTGGAATCAAGCTTAGCTTTGCCCCTGGGGGCTTCATCTGCCTGATCCAGTCTCTGGTGGGGATTCTTCATCCTTACTCACCCTCCTGCAGTACCTGGCTCTCAGGCAGCTTTAGAACCAATCTGAGGGCGAACAATGCTCAGGATATGTGTTATTGAAAAGATTACGTAGAAAGCAATTTAGGAGACTTGTCTAAAAATAATACTGCGACAATGTTCCTGTATATTAAAATTTCAAAGGTCACGGTAATTACTTGTCATGGTTCACTGTATGCACTAATCACTTAGGAAAGAAAAGCCTCCTTCTCCACTGGTGTCATGATGTGGAAGGTGCTTAGGAGTAACTATAAGGGAAAGACACCACTAAGCCTTTATTCTCTAACAATGTGGGTTTCAAGGACTATGTCTTCTAAGTGACCTCCTTCTAAAACTCACCTTTTATGAAGAATTTTTACTTGATTGCTTAGAACTCTGAACTACCTATTTTGTGCAAAAAGGTTTTAGTTCAGAACCTCTATTTCAAGTGAAATAGAATAAACTGATGTGTCATAAACTGTTCTGAAAGTTCACATTTTTATCAAAATATAAAGTAGAAGAGGGTCTGCAATGTCATTAGAGTATATAAACATATCACAGAAGTAAAAGAGATAGTTGGGAATGAAACATACACAAAGGTCATTTTACTTACAATGAAGGAAATGTCACAGTGGAGAAGGGAAAGATTAATAAATTACAGGACGGTGGCTGTTTATGAGGCAAAAATAATGTTAAATCTCTGACTCACATAGTTCACCAACAAAAAGAAATTCAATAGATATTGGGGCTATTTATAAATAACTAACCGAAAACATTGTAAAAATATAAATTGTTAATATAGAAAATCAATAGGAGGGTGCATTTTTAAAAGCATGATAACACAGTAGAGTGCCATCATCAAAAAGTCTACAAATAATAAATGTTGGAGAGGGTGTGGAGAAAAAGAAACCCTTCCACACTGTTAGTGAGAATGCAAATTGGTACTGCCATTATAGAGAACAGTATGGAGATTCTTTAAATAACTAAAAATAGAGTTACCATGTGATTCTACAATCCCACTCCTGGTCACATATCCGGAAAAATCCCTAACTCAAAATGATGCATGCATCCCAATGTTCATAGTTATTTACAATAATCAAGACATGGAAGCAACTTATCCATCCATCAATATATGAAAGTATAAACAAGATGCTTATACACACACACTCACACACACAATGGAATACTACTCAGCCATAAAAATGGAGCCATGGCATTTGCAGCAACATGGATGGACCAGAGATTCTCATACCAAGTGAAATAAGTCAGATAGAGAAAGAAATATCATATGATATGGCTTATATGTGGAATCTAAAAATAGGGTACAAATGACAAGATAGAAATAGAATTACAGATGTAGAAAATGAGCTTATGGTTACTAGGGGGGAAAGGGTAAATTTAAGAGATTGGGATTGACATACACACTAATATATATAAAATAGCTAATAAGGACTTGCTGCTGCTGCTAAGTCGCTTCAGTTGTGTTCGACTCTGTGCGACCCCATAGATGGCAGCCCACCAGGCTCCCCCATCCCTGGGATTCTCCAGGTAAGAACACTGGAGTGGGTTGCCATTTCCCTCTCCAATGCATGAAAGTGAAAAGTGAAAATGAAGTCACTCAGTCGTGTCTGACTCCTAGCGACCCCATGGACTGCAGCCTACCAAGCTCCTCTGTCCATGGGATTTTCCAGGCAAGAGTACTGGAGTGGGGTGCCATTGCCTACTCCAATAAGGACCTACTGTACAGTAAAGGAAGTCTGTAATGGCTTATATGGGAAAAGAATCTAAAAAAAGAGTATATATATATATATATTTATATATAACTGATTTACTTTACTGTACACTTGAAACTAATACAACACTGAAAATATACTCCAGTAAAATTTTAAAAGATAATAATGCAAATGAATCTATATAAAAATTAGAAATACACTCACAAACCTAGGAAACAAATTTATGGTTTCCAAAGGGGAAAGGGTGGGGAAGGGACAAATTAGCATTATACAATAAACAAATACAAACTACTCTACATAAAATAGATAAAGCAACAAGGATTCACTGCACAGCATAGGGAATTATACCCAATATCTTATAATAGCCTCTAACGGAATATAATCTGCAAAAAGCAAAAACACTATGCTGTACACTTGAAACTAACACAATACTTTAAATCAAATACACTTCAATAAAAGAAGTTATATTTCTGTGTGACCCAAAAGAATATACTGAAATCAAAAAGGTAGATCTCAATCTGGTTTGAAATATATAGTGCTGTTAACAATTTGTGACAGGCACAGACTACAAACTTCTTCAAATATTTAAGACAAACATTGTGGTCCCAATTAGGCAAGAGGCTGTAAGACAATAGCAACCTTACAAAGGAGGAAAAAAGGCGAATAGGTTTGACTTGCCTAGTAATCAAAGTGACATAAATTAAGAAAAATAATGTATTTTGTTATCAAAATAAGAAAACATGATAATCAATTATAGACACTACTGCTGAATATATGTAAAGTGTACAAGTCTGATTTCAAAGTAATTTGGAAATACATATCATGTGTCTCAAAAATACTCATGCTGTTTCATGTAAGAGTTAACTATTATGAATGTATCTTGATAAATAATTTGAATAAGGAAAGTCTTATGCATAGCGATATTCATTTCAATATTATGTGTAAGAGAAAAATAATCTTAAGTGTCTCAAGGAAGAATGATGGTTGCTGGGAAATTTCAGTACAGGTTAAGTTGAAACAGTATATAGTTATTAAACATAACTTTTGAGAAAGACATGAAATATCAGGAGAAAATGTTGCTGGAATGTAAGTGAAAAATCAGGACACAAAATTATTTGCTCAATAATCCACGCATAAGAAAACAGACGTTCCCCCTCACTGCCACTATTCATTAATAAACAAAAACATACTTTGCACACACTTTAAATTAAATAGCAAATTGTTAGTACTTTATCATTTATCATTGAAGAAGAACAAAATCTTCCAGGAAAATATTCCTACCTTGCACCATAGTGGTCTTATACTCAGGAGAGACAAGGTTTTTGACGTGTAGACAGGGCAGAGGGAGCCTTGACTTTTAAATAAAGCCATTATCAGGTAAGAGTACGCCCTGTGTGCTGTGCTGTGCTTAGCTGTCAGTCGTGTCTGACTCTCTGTGACCCCATAGACTGTGCCCGCCAGGCTCCTCTGTCCATGAGATGCTCCAGGCAAGAATACTGCAGTGGGTGGGCATGCCCTCCTCCAGGGGATCTTCCTAACCCAGGGATCGAACCAGGTCTCCCACATTGCAGGTAGATTCTTTACCATCTGAGCTACCAGGGAAGCCCCCTAAAGAATTTCATTTGATCTTTAAGCTAATCTTAGAAAATTTCCCACTCATCCTCCGCTTCTCCGCCAAGAGTCATGAACTTTGGCCGTGACTGTGGGTCTCCTCACATTTCAGGATCTCGCCTGGTGCAGCTTCCTGGTCTCATAAACATTTTGTGCTTTCTTTCTTCTGTTTTTCCTGTTCTTTTTTTTAAAATTTCTTCCCTTGGTTCTATTTTTGTTAACTCCCATAACTCTCAAAATGGTCCCCAGCCTTCGTTGTTTGGGGTTAAGATTTGTGTAATCTCTTAGTTGACCAAGAAAGAAGAAACCAACATCACTTTCAGCTCTGACAGGCTTTCATCTTCTTACAAAAATCTTCAATAACTCCCATGACAGGTACAGTGAAATTCTGATTCTTTTTTAATTGTTTACTTTATTTATTTTAATTAATATATTTTAATTGGAGGCTAATTACTTTACAATATTGTAGTGGTTTTGCCATACGTTGACATGAATTAGCCATGTGTGTACATGTGTTCCCCATCAAAAGAACATTTGAACACTGAGTAAACTCCACAAAACAGCTTCTAAATGCCGACAGAGGACATCAGGCACCCAGAAAAGCAGCCCATTGTCTTTGGAAGAAGGTAGGAAAAAATATAAAAGTCAGGAAATTCTGGTTCTTTTCTCCCACATCTTGGGCACCAAAGTGAACCAATCCGACACACTCACCCTCTTTTACACCTGGAATGATATGCATTTCTCACTAGGTTCTGCTCTCTGCACTGTCTTATTCTTCTTTCCATTTTTCTTGGAATGACCTCCTAAGCTGACTGTCATTCTAGAACATGGGTTTAAGAACTTACAGGGGGAAAAAAAAAGATGCAGTATTCCTCAGTGACAGAATTCTAAAGGAGATTTCCTTGACAGTAACTTCTACAGTACTTCTAAAATGTTACAACACTTCCTGTAACTTTCCGAAGGTTGCTTGGTGACCAGGACATAGCTGAGGTTGCCAGTGGCCACTGGGGGAGGGTGTGCCAAAGAATTCTAGCAGCGTCATTTTTACCTCTTGAGAGAGTTTTGGGCATTTCAGGCACTCTAAACTTTAGCTGACCACAATTTAGCATTCAAACTAGCACACTAAGAGTGGAAGTGAGTGTTATTAAAATTTATACCAGTAAAACAAGTGAGAAGCAAAACAGTCTTGGACAAACTGTTATTGCTTCTTACTGTGTATCTGTTAAAAATACAGGCTTCTGGATTTCTGAATTTCTGAGTATGAGTCCCAGAGCCTGCACTTAAAAAAAGGCTCTTCAGTTTCTTATCAATTGATATTGGAAAACCCCTACTTGAAAAGATTTTTTTTTTCCTAACACCTAGGGATTTCTTGGTGATTCCGAATAAGAATATTCCTCTAATACATAATGGATATCAGCATCAATACATTTTTTTAAGTATTCTAAACAGGGTGCTTTTTGGGTACAGAATGCACACAGACTTGAAACTTGCTTTCTGGCTGACATTTCCAGCAAAGCTTTTATACCCACTATAGGTATTCAATTTAAAACCTTGATTTAAATACTATAATTTAGGAGCATTGTTTTTTACTACTTTTCAGGGCAATTATATAACATTTCAATTACAATGTGATCATCTTTACCAATTCTTATTGGATATGTTATTGTAACTTACAAATAACATTGTTTCAATTTAATTGACTTGCTAATAAATGAACTATCAGAACTCAAAGCACCTCTACTTTGAGGAGATCCTTATGTTTTGTAACTCAAGCACATTGTTTTAAAATAAATGAAAATTTTCTGTAGTGTCTGACCCTTTAGAGTTTGGAATTTGTCCAACTCACCTAGTAAAGATCTTACTGAATTTTCTAGTAAGTAAGTAGTTTTCTGAAGTAAATACAAAAAGTTCGAGTTGTTAAGCTTTATAAATCCTTTGAGAATTAACAGACTGTTTTGGATGTAAGATACAAGCCTCGAAAGTCTTTATCCATTCTTGAAATAGACTAACAATTTCAATATATGAATACAGTTATATATTAAATAAATGCGTCAGACCTATTACAAATAGATTATAAATAGATTATAAAGTTTGTGTTCCTTTAGAGAACCTTCATAACTGCATGCTGTCCTTTTATTCTTCTAAAGATCCTGCGCTCTCTCTCTGCCCACCACTTTAAAAAAACAAATCAAGCTCTCAATAGCATATGTGTGAATTGCTCATGAGAAGCATGGGCAGAATTCCTGTCGGCCCAGCTCAAGTTTAACTAGCATATTCTGTGTTCATTCTTGACCCAGGACAAGCATCCACATCATCATGGAGTTTTTTAAAAATATGAACTCTGGAGAGGGGCTGGAGAAGAGGGAGCCTTCCCTTCACTGTCAGTGGGAGTGTGAACTGGTGCGGCCACTATGGAGAACAGCGTGGAGGAGTGTTTTGTGTGTATGTGTTTTCAGTTGCTAAGTCACGTCTGACTCTTTGTGACCCCATGGATTGCACACGTCAGGCTTCTCCGTCCTTCACTGTCTCCAGGAATTTGCTCAAATTCATGTCTATTTAGTCAGTGATGCTATCTTACTGTCACATCCTCTGCCACCCCCTTCTCCTTTTGCCTTCAATCTTTCCCACCTCCAGAGTCTTTTCCAAGCAGTCAGCTCTTTGCATCAGGTGGCCAAAGAATTGGAGCTTCAGCATTAGTCCTTCCAATGAAGGACTGGTTTCCTTTAGGAGTGACTGGTTTAGTCTCCATGCAGTACAAGGGACTCTCAAGAGTCTTCCTCAGCACCACAACAAACTAAAAATAGAGCTACCATATGATCGTGCAATGCCACTCATGGTCATATATCCAGAGGAAACTCTAATTTAAAAAGACACATGCACCCCAGTGTTAATAGCAGCACTATTCACACCAGCCAAGACATGGGCACATCAGCAGAGGAATGGATAAAGGACATGTGGTACAGTATTTACAATGAAACATTACGTGGCCATGAAAATAATGAACTATGCCATTTGCAGCAACATGGACGGACCTAGAAATGATCGCACTAAGTGAAGTAAGTCAGACAGAGAAAGAAAAATATCATATGATATTGCTTATCTGTGGAATCTTAAAAAAGTATAAGATAACTTATTTACAAAACAGAAATAGTCCCACAGGCATAGAAAACAAACTTATGGTTACCAAAGGGGGAGGGATAAATCAGGAGTTTGAAATTAAAATATATATACTACTATATAAAAAAATAAACAAACATATACTACTCTATAAAAAAAATAGAGAAGCAACAAGAACCTACCGCACAGCACAGGGAAGTATACTCAATATATTGTAATAACTTATAGTGGAAAGAAATCTAAAACCTGTATACGTGTGCATAACAGAACCACATTGCTGTATGCCTAAAACTAACACAACATTGTGAATCAACCATATTCAGTTGAAAAACAAAAAATAAACTCTGAACCCCACCCTCAACCTCCCAGGTCTACATGTGTGTTCTCATGGGAATTGCAGGTGACGAGCAGTGCCTGCCCTTCTTCATTAAGGAGGAAACCGCTGATGGCAGTTGGCATGGCTTAGCTGACAGTATCTGATTGCTTGAGAGTTTAGGTTTTAGTTTCCAGGGGAAGATCCAACTCAAATCCCTGTCTGAACACAAGTGAGTTCTGTCACCATGGTATCTACTTTCTGAGTTTACTTGGTACCCTGAGGGTATCACACCAAATTCAAAATGTTAGTTTTTGGTACTCAATATAAGACAATCAACCTAAAATACCTGAATTTCCTTCAGCGTAAAACAAATTTTCTTCTTTAGCCTCTAAAAGGAATGATTTTATGTGAGTAAAATTCTTCACACAATACCCTTATGCTAGTTTTCACTTCACCTGACAGTCTCCATGAAAAATAAAAGCAATCAACTTTATCCCACAAGAATTGTCAACCAAGACAAAGAGGGAAATTCATTTCATCTCAGGATTTTCATTATAAAGAAATTTGCTTTTGGTCCTTTCTCACCTTCAGAAAAAAACTTCAGTCAACCTCTTGGAAACAATTTGCATATGGTTTCTAACAAAGATGTTAGGACAACCTCTCAAAGCTCAGTGCCACTCAGGCTGCTGAGCAGGACACAGATCCCCAGAGGTAAGGGTGATAGCTGCTGGGTTGAATGCTAGCCAAGAAGCAGGAAAACATCAAGGCACCGGGTAACTGATGTCCTCATGAGTGTTTGCTAACTCTCTTCCTCTTTAAATGTGATGTGTTAATCCCATGGGAGGGAGAGCCATGTGTGCAATACGTGATTCCTAGGACGCATCAAGGGCAAAATTTTCAAGTGTCAGAATAATTGCTTTGACTCATTGGAATCAAGAGAAGACAGACGTTCAAGGGATCCTGCTTCTGCCCGGAACACTCTTCCTTCTGATATTTACGCAGCTTATTTTCTCACTGCCTTTTCACGTCTTAGTCGAGATGACTAAGTCCTTTTTAGCAAGACTGTTCACTGTGATCACCTACTTAATCCTTGTTTGCTTAGGGACTTTCCAACTCTCTACCCTTTTAAAATGTTTCCACAGTACTTAGCGCTTTCTAATGTCCTTAAGTTACTTGTGTATTCTGCTCACTGTGTCCTCCTACACACACGCAGAATACACACGGGCTGTGGGCTCCACGCAGGCAGGGATCTTTCTTCTTTTGCTCACTGCCATATTTCTGATGCCTACAAAAGGGTGTCTGGCTTTAGTTGGTGGCTAAATATCGAATGAGGGGGATAGATGGGTGAATGAAGGAGCCTTTAAGAATGCCAGCTGACAGGAAAGCAGGGCACACCTTAAATGGCCAAGCAAGGAACATCACCCAGGCTAGGGCGGCCAGGAGATGGTCACCATCTGGGAGAACTGAGGCTCACGCTGTGTGGACTAACAGTGGTTCGGGGCTGCCTCACTGTGTCAGCGTTCCCCTGACCCCGAGACCAGATGCACTTATGGGCCATCACAGCCCCATCTGGGCTGCCACGCTGAGGCTGCCAGAACTCAGACAGAAATCTGGTACGACACTCACCTGCTTAACATCCGTCACTGGGCTCAGTCGTTCTAGGGTAACTGAACTGACTGGCAGTGTTTCAAAAAATGCTGTGTTGGGGTAGTTGTTTTTTGTTATCTGTTTTACCCTGTTTATTTGGCCAGTGCCTGGGATCCCTCAATCCCAGCACTAGAAATCATCTTCCTTCTGTAATGCCTTCTGGGAACTGCTGAGGATGCCTGGCTACCCTTGACTTTTAGCATGCTGGATTTGTCCATTTCTTTTTGCAGTTCTGCCAGTTTTCAAAATTTTATTTTGTGCATTAACCCTCTTTCCCCTCACAGTGTCTTTTCTTTCACAGTTAATTTTGTCTGCCTTGAATTATTGGAGAAGGCAATGGCACCCCACTCCAGTACTCTTGCCTGGAAAATCCCATGGATGGAGGAGCCTGGTGGGCTGCAATCCATGGGGTCGCTAAGAGTCGGGCACGACTGAGCGAATTCACTTTCAGTTTTCACTTTCATGTATTGGAGAAGGAAATGGCAACCCACTCCAGTGTTCTTGCCTGGAGAATCTCAGGGATGGGGGAGCCTGATGGGCTGCCGTCTATGGGGTCGCACAGAGTTGGACACGACTGAAGCGACTTAGCAGCAGCAGCAGCAGCAATATACTTATAACAACTTCCTTTTGGTCAGTTTTCTTGGTATATATTTTCTCATAATAATTTTCTTTTCAATATTACTGTGCTGTATTTTTAAGTGGGTTTCCTATAAGGAGTTTTAACAAATCTGTCTATATTTGTCTTTTAAGTAGAGTATTTGGTCTATTTTATTAGGTTAGCAATTTAGCTGCTATGTGTTTTCCAGTGTTTCAGTCATTGTTACTTTCTAATGCTACTTTCAGTCTTGCAGAATTAGTTTTTCTGTCTACTAGTTTTTGAATCATACCTTGAATTCTATTATTTCAGTGCTTACTCTAACTTTTACTTTGCATATTTAACTTAGAGTTTAAATTGAGTCAGTATATTTACCCTCCTTTGGAATAATACCAGGCCTTTGAGCACTTCACCTTTGATCACCACCCCCAGTGAGAATAACTGATGTGCCTGTTGCCCAGGTTTTAAGTTATTTTATTTAATGTCCAAATTAATGCTACTTTTAATTATTTGCAGCCAAAAATTGCTTAGATTTACCTATGTGTTTATGCTTTGCTCACCATTCTTTCTTATATCCCAAATCTTCCCTTGAAGAAAACTGTCCTTTTTTGAAACAACTTTATTCTGATAATTCCCTCAAAATGTATTTGCTATTGTTTTTTGGTACTTTTTAATACTATGAAGTTAGCTCCCCCCGCCACCCCCGGCCCATTGCTTATCTCTACCTAATTAGGCCTACCATTCTTCCTTTTTATTTTGAGGCAAAATATTTCTTCTGGGATAATTTGCCTTTTTATTTAAGTATATCTTTCCAAAAATACATATGTGAGAGTGTCCTGGTAAGAAATTCTTTTGTTTTAGCTTTTTACATTTATTTTTTGGAATGAATAATAAATGAAATTGCTTTGCCTTTGTTCTTGAAAGACATATTAGTCCAATTATACTTGTCAGTAATTTGTCCCTCAGAATTTTAAAGTCATTACTCCACTGTCTTCTCTGTTGCATTATCGTTGTTGAGAAGTTTGTAACAGTCTAAATGTCATTCCTTCTTAGGTTATTTACTGTGCTCTTGATCTGGGCTTCTTATAAGAATCTTTTATCTTGTACAGTTTGTCTACAATGTGTATGGATTTCTCTGTTTTATTCATTTTGGGAAAACGTGGCTACTTAAATCAGAAAGTTGGCATCTTTCTCCAGTTACAGAAATTTCTTAACAATAATGTTCTGGAATATTTCCTCTTTCCTACATTCCTTATTCTTTCTGGAATTCTAATGAAATGCACCTCAACCCTTCTTTCTAAATTGTTCATACTTTTCCCCTTAGTACTACATTTCTTTGTATTTATATTCTACTTCACTAATTCATAAGCTGTGTCTAAAATCCTATCTCATGGTTATTACACACACAACACACACATCACATGAAGCTACACATCCAGAAGTTCTGTTCATTCTTCATTCAAATAAAATTCCTGCTTATGTTTAATCTTCCTTAGTCATATTTGTAGGATCCTCCTGTTTCTTTAAACAGATTTACATGCCTATTTTATATTTTGAAACAGTAAAGATACAATATCTGGAACTTTTGAGGGTCTGATTCTGGCATTTGTTTTTTCTGCTTACTCTCATGTCCACTCACACTCACTAAGTATATAATGCAAAAATTCCTGAAGTCCTAGAGGGTTTGCTTTTTCTTTTTTCAGGTAAGAACTTAAATTTTGGAAGAACATACTCACACACACACGCTTCCTGTAAAAGCTGGCTTGTCATTCTGAGTAGAAACTTTTTTATTCCTCGAGTGAGAGCCATTGCTGTAACTAATTTCTTTAGTCTTGGACTTTGCAGAGTGCCTGTCCCTGCCCATTTTACTATTTCTTCGTGGCAGCTGTCCTTACAGAGTTCTTTCTTTGCCTGGGACACTCCCACCAGCTCCCTAGGACTTGCTTCCTTTTCCTGTGTAATTTGGGCTCTTGGCCACTAAGCATTGGCAGAAACATATGACTGATGCCAACTACCTTCTCTACGGACTTATGATTTCATTTTACTTTTGGTCTTTGAGGAGCTCCTTGACTCTCTTACCAGTTCAGTTATAGACTTCTAAGTGACATTTTAGGAAGGATTTTCAGGGTGCCTGTTCTATCATTATTGTTAGAAAGTAAGTCCCTCTTTCAGTACTCTGAACTATTTATTTGATAGCATTATTTTTTCTTTTGTAAATGGCAATTAGCTTTTTTATCTATCCAAGTTGATCATGCTCATCCTGGCAGCAGGAACTGTTTCATACCATGTACTAATTTATTCAGTCAGGAAATATTATTCAGTTTCTATTATTAACTCTGCACTGATGTGTTATTAATTGTATATACAAAGGTGGTCTAAATTGAGGTTGTCTAACAATATAAAATAAAAAATGCTAATGTTTGTTGAATCATTTCTAGTCAACAAATGGCCTATTGTTCTGATAAGTGCTTTAGCTTATTATATGATATTAATCTTCACAATTACCCAATGAGTTTGCCATTATTGCTATTTCCTTCCAAAGACAATAGCACTGAAGCTGAGAAGAGACTTGTATGTGTTAAAAGACAGTGCTGATTTATGATAAGCTGGTCATGATGCAGTTTTAAATTTTTTAAATAATCTCTTACTGTTGAATTCTTTCAGTGATTGCCTGCTGCTGGAGACTCACCATTATACACAGGTTTCAGAGATTCACTTGAACATAACTGAAGGAAAGTGGGGAGGTATCCCTGAGGATGGACCCAGGCACAGGTGCTAGATTATATCCTGTATCAAAGAGTAAAAGTAACCCCAGGCAAGAATACCATTCCAACCATAGTATAAAACATTTTGCTAAAAGAATTCAAACTTCTGTTCCTTTACATGTATCAGAATTTTTAACTGAGTCATATCTTCAAATACCTACTTGATGTGGCAGAGATTTATCTCATCATATAACTTTTGAGAAAATGAAGAAGATATATTGGATGTGCCCTTAATGGTATAGGTTCTTCATTCACAGCACACAATGACAGTAAATCTCTATGCAGTATGCAGCTGCATGTAATTTTTAGCAGGCTTGTAGTTTACATTTAAAGACCTCACTCTTATTACTATGCCTTTTTCTAGATTCTCATCCCTTGCATCCTTTGTTCTCTACACTTCCTTATCTTTCTCTTGTTCTCACTCACTGCCTGCTGTGTGATGAGCTGCACCATGAGAACTTCCTGCAGGTAGCAATAGGAGCTTTCTGTTCCACCTTCCTGCATCCCTGGGCTCTATGCAAAAGCAATGTTCTCTTTCTGACATTATCTTGCCCTGTTGCTTGCAAATGCTGTATTCTGAGGGCAATGTTTCCCCCAGTCAGCTCTATCCCAAGTGTATTTGTTTCATATTGGATTCTTTTTGTCTTTTTATTTTTTCACTAAACCTTTAAAAATTTTAGCTCTGAATTTTCAAAAGAGTTTGTACAACTCAACAATGGATGCTTCTGTGGTTTTTAGTAGAGCGTGAGTTCAGCAGGAAAAGTAGTCTAAGCAGGATTTTTGATGTTATAGTTTCTCACTTTGTTTTACAAAGATGGTATGCCAGAAAACAAAACAAAACACAACACATTGTTCATTCGCAAAAGGAGCTATCAGTTGTCCTAGAAGGAAATTGTGGTATAAGTAAACAGAGAAAAAGAGTGTCAGAGAAAAACAATCACCTTGTGGAACATTTTGAGGAGTGCAGAGAGCACAGGTGCTGTTCTTACTTTCATCAGATCTAATCAGACCTGGAGGGCAAAGGAGGAAGATTGGTGAGTCCAAAGCTCACCACTGCTTGAAATCCCATGGAAGAGTAGGTTTTGGATGAATTTTAGACTTGTGATTAATTACAGACCAAGAACTGCATGAGTCATAACTTGTTAGTCACATTAAAACTCTAAGTCAAATTGAAAATATAGATTTTTTTTCCCACATGAAAAAGTAAAAGTGGTTTCTAACATTAATGAGCATACAGCTCCTATGATGATGCATAGACTGCTGTCAAGCTTCCTTCAATTCTTCAGAGAAACATCTCACAATCAACAGAATGCAAGAGAAATGAATTAAACCACCCCTAGAATATGTACAGTGTGTGCTGTGGAGAAAAGAAAAAGAATAACAGGAATATGCCCAATATGCACGATTACTCAGTCTCATAGTGAGTTTTTAAAGTACTGATCTTTAGAAAAATGAATATCTGAAAGTTAAAGACAAGCCAAGTAAAAGTATCAACCTTTCTGAGTATTTAACACTATACAATATTAGTGCCTTTTGCTTTCCTTGAAGATGTTAACACTTGATGGATTCTCTCATTTCTCTCCGCAAAATCTGACAGAATTTTTCTTTATTTTTATGACATCTTATGTGTTCAGAATGGCAAGCCACTCCAGTATTCTTGCCTGGGAAAATCCCATGGACAGAGGAGCCCGTGGGGTCACAAAGAGTCAGACACGACTAGCAACTAAGCACAGGCACACATGTATCCAGAAGTTCACCTAAGTCAACCCAGAGAGACAGGGTAGAGAGGGAGGTGGAAGGGGAGTCAGGATGGGGGGGGGCACTTGTATACATGTTGCTGATTCACGTTGATGCTTGGCAAAAGCCATCACAGTATGGTAAAGTAATTATCCTCCAATTAAATTAATTTTTTAAAAAAAAGAGAAAAAAAAGATTTGCTTGAGGAAATTCAGATTTTTTAAAAAAGAGTATGTCTTAGTTGCTCTCTGTGCCCTGTTCAGCATTACTAATAATTATGCACATGAACCTTAGTACCACTCACATCCACTTGTAACAAGAACCTCTCTCTGTACAGTAGGACAAAAATTCAGAGATTAAATATGTCTGAAGTAGTGGTGGACTTATAATATTTAAATTGGGATATTTTGGCTTTTGAAGTGGCAATTGTATCTTTTTATAAAATTATTACTTAGGAATATGGGTATACTTTTCATTTTCTATTCTATTCATTAAAAATATTAAGTGCATGGCCAAGCCTCCATTGAAATTCATCTCTCTCTATCCTTCTACCTCTTTTATCAGTGACCACATAATCAAAAAACTAAAAAGTAAAGAACGAATTGCAGAATCACCAGCTGGAAAGTGTATTAAAGTTAATCTAATTTATTTCTGGATTTTATGCCAAGTATCATTTTGCTTACAGTTTTATTCGTAACACTTCTCTTATTCTGCCTGAAATTACAGTTAATCTCATGCTCATTTATCTGTTTCATTATACTGAAATCTCATTGAGGAAATTGTGTCTTTAGGTATGTTTTGAATGGCTGTTCATGCTCAGCACATAATTGGTGCTCAAGAATTATTTGTTAAGTGAAATCTAAGGAATATGAGTTTCTATCCTGTTTTTTAAAAAAATATCCACAGAAGATAATCAGAGATATAGATAAGAAGGAAGAGAAAATGAGTTTAAAATGATGTATCTTGGAGATAAAGTTCATTACCTCTATTCATGTTCTTCACAAACAAAAGGAATTTGCTGATGGTCTAGTGTTGAGGATTCTGAGGGAGAAAACCTGAATTTGTACCCTGTAGCCACCAATCCCTAGCTGTATCACCATGAGTAAGTGACCACATTTCTGTAGAACCCATTTTCTTATAAAAACATCTATTTCTGCTTTATTGACTATGCCAAAGCCTTTGACTGTGTGGATCACAATAAACTGTGGAAAATTCTGAAAGAGATGGGAATACCAGACCACCTAACCTGCCTCTTGAGAAATCTGTATGCAGGTCAGGAAGCAACAGTTAGAACTGGACATGGAACAACAGACTGGTTCCAAATAGGAAAAGGAGTACGTCAAGGCTGTATGTTGTCACCCTGCTTATTTAACTTATATGCAGAGTACATCATGAGAAATGCTGGATTGGAAGAAACACAAGCTGGAATCAAAATTGCCGGGAGAAATATCAATAACCTCAGATATGCAGATGACACCACCCTTATGGCAGAAAGTGAGGAGGAGCTAAAAAGCCTCTTGTTGAAAGTGAAAGAGGAGAGTGAAAAAGTTGGCTTAAAGCTCAACATTCAGAAAACGAAGATCATGGCATCTGGTCCCATCACTTCATGGGAAATAGATGGGGAAACAGTAGAAACAGTGTCAGACTTTGTTTTTTTGGGCTCCAAAATCACTGCAGATGGTGACTGCAGCCATGAAATTAAAAGACGCTTACTCCTTGGAAGAAAAGTTATGACCAACCTAGATAGTATATTCAAAAGCAGAGACATTACTTTGCCGACTAAGGTCCGTCTAGTCAAGGCTATGGTTTTTCCTGTGGTCATGTATGGATGTGAGAGTTGGACTGTGAAGAAGGCTGAGCGCAGAAGAATTGATGCTTTTGAACTGTGGTGTTGGAGAAGACTCTTGAGAGTCCCTTGGACTGCAAGGAGATCCAACCAGTCCATTCTGAAGGAGATCAACCCTGGGATTTCTTTGGAAGGAATGATGCTAAAACTGAAGCTCCAGTACTTTGGCCACCTTATGCGAAGAGTTGACTCATTGGAAAAGACCCTGATGCTGGGAGGGATTGGGGGCAGGAGGAGAATCTGGTCCCATCACTTCATGGAAAATAGATGGGGAAACAGTAGAAACAGTGTCAGACTTTATTTTTTTGGGCTCCAAAATCACTGCAGATGGTGACTGCAGCCATAAAATTAAAAGACACTTACTCCTTAGAAGAAAAGTTATGACCAACCTAGATAGTATATTCAAAAGCAGAGACATTACTTTGCTGACTAAGGTCCGTCTAGTCAAGGCTATGGTTTTTCCTGTGGTCATGTATGGATGTGAGAGTTGGACTGTGAAGGCTAAGCGCCAAAGAATTGATGCTTTTGAACTGTGGTGTTGGAGAAGACTCTTGAGAGTCCCTTGGACTGCAGGGAGATCCAACCAGTCCATTCTGAAGGAGATCAACCCTGGGATTTCTTTGGAGGGAACGATGCTGAAGCTGAAGCTCCAGTACTTTGGCCACCTCATGTGAAGAGTTGACTCATTGGAAAAGACCCTGATGCTAGGAGGGATTGGGGGCAGGAGGAGAAGGGGACGACCGAGGATGAGATGGCTAGATGGCATCACGGACTCAATGGACGTGAGTCTGAGTGAACTCCGGGAGTTGGTGATGGACAGGGAGGCCTGGCGTGCTGCGATTCATGGGGTTGCAAAGAGTCAGACATGACTGAGCGACTGAACAGAACGGAACAAGAATCCAAGTGTATAATGAATAGAACTAAACTGCCATCAAGGAATTCCTAAGAGGACAATATCTACCCATCAAATCAAGAGATTTTTTTCTTGAGCATTTGTGAAGTGTAATAGTCTGATAATTGAGCCCTAGGTCATCAGGACGTCATCCAGTGGTAGTGGGAAGTGTATGGGATGTTGAGAGGGTTAGGCTCTTTGGGGAATGTTAATGACTTCTGGGATTAAGGTAAAAGATAGGAAATATAAGAACATGCCTGGAATTTAGAAGAAAGCAAAGGATAACCCCACAGGAGACTCAGAGATAAGAGTTAAACAAGTAATTGTGAAAATGGTAAAACAAGCTTCCTTGGGAAGCCAGATGTTTCTGCAAAAATGTCACTGAGAGACACTTTGCAGAATATGAGAGTAGGTCATCCTGTCATAGAAACTGGAAAAGAATCAGAAATGGATTCAAGAAGGGAAAACTGACTTGGAAAAGGAGTCCTGGGTAGAATGTGGAGGTTAGTGGGGCTGCTGAACTTAGCATGGTGGGCATTCAAGAAATGTTTGTTACATAAATGTACTGAAAAATGAAAGGGGTTACAGAAACATCCTTGAGCCAAAATGTGGAAAGAACTGGTCTGCTGGAAAGGTTCAAAGTCTTTATAAGACCAATAACAGTGTAATTACATGTCTGAGAGCATAACCTCGCTGGATAAGGGAGCTGGCATTTTTGGACTTTGTTTTTATTCAGAATGGGCTCTGCCTAATTTTCTGTCTGTGGACTCATATCAACCCATATCCCTCGATCAGATCATCAGACTAAAAGCTGTGACCTTGACCTGTGATCGTGTACCCCATCCTTAGCGGATAGTATAACTGCTTACACACTTCTAAATCCATATGGTTAAAAACACGTAAATTCACTCGGGGTTTAGAGGAATGCCATGATGTGTGTGAAAACATGTGGGAATTGTTTAAAAAAACAAAACATGTGGGAATTGAGTACATACATGGCTTTGTACATCCAGTATCACCTACCATTCACGATCAATTTTTCTTGTAGTTCTTAATACCAAATTTATTCCATGTGCCCTTTGATTGCTTCTACAGAAGTCAGTGTGTAGCTTTCAAACTGAATGTTATTTTAACGCCCAGCTCATTGCAATGCACTCACTCCCTGGTGAACAGAATGATTCCCAGCCAGTGTTGCCATGTCCTTGTACCTTCTAGCAATTGGATGCAGCCTAGTGGGTCCTGTTACTGCTACCTTGTACCAATTTTCTTTTTTAATCTCTTCAATTAAAATTTTTCCATCCCCACCCCCACCTGCTGCCTTCTCAAAACTTCTCTGCAAACAGCGGAAAGACAAACTCCGGGAGCACATGCAAAGAATGCACAATCCTGAGAGGGAGGCCAAGAAAGCCGACCGCAGTAGCCGCTCCAAGACGTTCAAGCCCCGCATCACGTCCACCGACTACGACAGCTTCACGTTCAAGTGCCGCCTCTGCATGATGGGCTTCCGGAGGCGGGGCATGCTGGTCAGTGTCCTCTGCCCTACCCCCAGACAGAGGGCTGTACTCAGACTGTCACCGGGCTTCCTCGCTGGCTGGGCGTGATGGGGAGACCAACAGTTCCCAGCACGGGGCTCCTCTCCTTCCCAGACTCTGGGTTTCCTCACTGGCTGGGCGTGATGGGGAGACCAACAGTTCCCAGCATGGGGCTCCTCTCCTTCCCCGGCTCCGGGTTTCCTCGCTGGCTGGGCGTGATGGGGAGACCAACAGTTCCCAGCATGGGGCTCCTCTCCTTCCCAGGTTCCCTTGCCTGCCCTCGCCATGGTTCACTTCTGGTGTTTCTTGGAAGAGGTCTTTGTGGTCACTTTTCCTCGCTAGTTTTGCTTTGCTTTGCCATGCTCAGTCTTTGATGTGTGTTTTCTTGCCCTCTTCTCTTCTGTGTTCCTGAACCAGCCTTTCTGGTGGGGTCTTCGCCCCCTCCCTGTTCTCTTCTGTTCCTAAACTGGCCTTTCTGGTGGGGTCCTCTCCCTCAGCCGCCCACTCTGATTGTCCCAGATATGACACAACAGTAGACGGGACTTTCCATCCTAGGCAGGGCATGGGGACTAGCTTAGCAGAGACATTAGGAGAGCTGGTTCTCAATTCATTTTGCCCTGATGACAGTTTTTGCAACATGTATTTCTGCCAGGACCTGCCAGTAAAGTCAGAGACCGTTATTTAATTTTTTTTAACTTTTCAATTTTATTTTGGGTATAGTTGATTAACAATGTTGTGATAGTTTCAGGTGGGCAGCAAAGGGATTCAGCTATATACATATACATTTATGCATTCTCCCCCAAACTCCCCTCCCATGTAGGCTGCCACATAACATTGAGCCGAGCTCCCTGTGCTCTGCAACAGGTCCTTGTTGGTCATCCATTTTAAATATAGTGGTGTGTACGTGTCCATCCCAAACTCTCTGACTACCCCTTCCCCCCATTCTTCCCCTCTGGCAACTGTAAATTTGTTCTCTAAGTCAGTGAGTCTGTTTCTGTTTTGTAAATAAGTTCATTTGAATCATTTCTTTATATGAGAGATATCTACATATGAGAGATATGATATTTCTGAGATTTCTCTTTTGGAGACCATTACTTATAATGCAGAACCTTCCTTTGCATTCTATTCAACATCCTCAGTAAGGTTAGGACCCTAAGTAGCGAAATTCCTGCTAGTGTAATTTTCCTTTTCTTTTAGTCAAAGGCTGTTAATGGAATCCACAGCAACCCAATTCACCTTCAGTAATTTGCTGAATTACCGTTAACTCCTGTTAATGCTTTGGTCTCAGATGGACCTGGCCTTGCTGGTTCCGGCTGAATGCCTTACATTTTGGGACACTGGTCAGAGAACTTGAACTTCCAGCAGCCGATATCGGACGTGTTTGTTCAGTGCTTGTAATAGGATCTCTTTTCCTCATTTGCTTTTTTTCCTTTTAGGTAAATCACTTATCAAAGAGGCACCCAGACATGAAGATAGAAGAGGTGCCAGAGTTAACTCTGCCCATCATAAAGCCCAACCGTGACTACTTCTGTCAGTATTGTGATAAGGTAAAAGGCAACCGTCCGCAGGAGGACGGACCTTTGTGGGAGCTCCTCTTAGGGCTGGCTTGTCTGCGTGTATAAATTCATTCTGGGCTTCCCACATGGCTCAACAGTAGAGTCTGCTTGCCATCGATTATGGGTTTGATCCCTGGGCTGGGAAGATCCCCTGGAGAAGGAAATGGCAACCCACCCAGTATTCTTGCCTGGAGAATCCCATGGACAGAGGAGCCTGGAGGGCTACAGTTTATGGGGTCGCACAGAGTTGGACACAACTGAACGACTGAGCACACACACACACAGATACGCACTAGGATCTCTCAGTTTCTCTTAACAGATGGTTCTCTGTCTCAGCAGTTTTCCATTTAGACAAGAAAGGCCTAGAAGTGCACCCTCATTTTAAACCAAAATTTTTTTCTTAAAAATTAGTTGACTTTGTTTTTCTTGTTGTTTCTTCTTTCTGTGATTGTTATTATTATTATTATTTTGCTATAGAAGAAGAGGCTTATTGCCAAGAGCTTGGTTTATGAATTGGTTTTAAATTCATAAGCTCTACAATGAGAGTACTTATCATCCTACAGTAGATTTTGGGTTTCTAGAAGATTGAGTAGGATGTGAAGAAGTTTTGTGGTGTAATACTCTACTTGTACATTCTTGATTTTTAGTAGTTAGGAAGAAGATAGGAATAGAATATACATTTATTGTTTCACTGTAATATTGTTCTCATATCCAATGTCAGCTGTATAAGGTGTAAGCTATATATAAGTAGTGTCAACTTAAAAGCAAGAAACATTTTTAAAGTACAGATTCACCACTGTGGGTTCTAATTGGTACTAGACTTGCTGTTTTGGAAGATTCTTTGGCGTATGAGTCAACTACATACATCACATGAGAGCTTTCTCAGAAAGTCGAAAGGGTGAGCTGGCCTTAGAAGCAGTTCTTTCTATGACTATATATCCACCTTTTAAACTTCAGATAGGAGAAGGAAATGGCAACCCACTCCAGTGTTCTTGCCTGGAGAATCCCAGGGATGGGGGAGCCTGGTGGGCTGCCATCTATGGGGTCGCACAGAGTCGGACACGACTGAAGCGACTTAGCAGCAGCAGCAGCAAACTTCAGATAAAGGTATAGATATTTTTACTATTTCTATCTTAGATGCATAACTTCAAGGAAGATGCCTCACATATCTATTATGTTCTTGCCCTGCCTGCTGTGTCAGTTGCTCAGTCATGTCCAACTCTTTACAACCCCATGGACTGTAGCCCACCCGGCTCCTCTGTCCATGGGATTCTCCAGGCAAGAATACTGGAGTGGGTTGCCATTTCTTCCTCCAGGGGATCTTCCTCCAGGGGATCTTCCTGACCCAGGGATCGAACCCACATCTCCTGCATTGACAGGTGGATTCTTTTACCACTGAGCCACCTGGGAAGCCCCATATTATGTTCTTATGTTATATATGTAATATCCTCATTATCCTTCAATATGTCTGTTAATATATTTTATTTTGGGCTATATGAATGCTCTTTCTCATTTCCTTGTAGTGAAATTGTTAGTTTAAGCAAGACAGCAGGACTATATACTGCTTTCACGGCAAAACTTTTGAATTTTCAGGTTTACAAAAGTGCCAGCAAGCGAAAAGCCCATATTCTGAAGAACCATCCCGGGGCCGAGCTTCCGCCAAGCATTCGGAAACTTCGCCCCGCAGGCCCCGGAGAGCCAGACCCTATGCTGAGCACCCACACCCAGCTCACAGGCACCATAGCCACCCCACCCGTCTGCTGCCCCCACTGCTCCAAGCAGTACAGCAGCAAGGTACGTGGAAGGCTCGGAGCGCCTGGGAACCAAGGTCCCGGCTTAGGGAAACATGACTTAAGACAGCTTCTCATCCGGGTGCTGTGATGGGAGCTAGAGGAGCTGTCTTCTGTGATCAGGGACCACAGTACAAAACAGGAAGAGAATATGGAAGGACTGTCTCCAGAATTAGCGCCATCTGAGAGCCCAAGCACTTGAATGGTTTCTTTTTCCCTTGGTCCCAGGAGGGTCTTGGATTTGAATATTCTGTGTTCGTGGTTTATGAGCTCAGGCTTGCAGCAGCACTATGTAAGAACTTAAATGATGGTTCCTGAAAAGCAGGTCACTTTTGCTTGGGGGCTTATCACCGATTGCTGCAAGTATGAGTGGGATGAGGTCATGCTGTGAAGTATCCTGACCTTACCTGATAGCATGGCGGGAACGGGGACTGGGGGGAAGAGATGGGGGAGTCACACACCTTTTTTTTCCCTTTCATACATGCCATTGTCCCACTTCAGGAAAGGCAGGTCGAGTCAGTGTTGCTCTGACTTTTTTTTTTTTAAAGAAAAAGCATAACATGAAAGACTTTAGGAACCATTGGAGACTTTGCATTTGGGAAAGCTTTAAAATAACCAATTCTAGTAATTATTCTTGGTTTTTGCCATTTTTCAGACCAAGATGGTACAACACATTCGAAAGAAGCACCCAGAGTACGCCCAGCTCCCCAACACCATACACACGCCTCTGACCACAGCTGTGATCAGTGCAACGCCAGCTGTCCTGACTACCGACAGTGCCACTGGAGAGACCGTGGTGGTAAGTGTGAGCGGAAAGTGCCTCTCCTATCCTTCCTGCCTGTCACAGCTCCAGTGCTGAGGCCACGTGTCTCTTGGCATTTAATTGGCTGGAGATGTAGCCCACCAACCTTCAGTGTCCTATGCGAGGCACGATGTTTATGCCTGGATCTCCCAGTTGGTGCTTCCCAAAGCTGTCTGTGAAAGGAATAGTAGGAAATCCTCAACGCTGCCTGTTCATCTCAACTCTCAGAACCTCTGGGGTAACTCCCCTGCCTGACACAGATAGACCGAGATAGAGAGGTCATCTTCCAGCACCTTCTTCTTTTTTTAATATTTATTTATCTATTTGACTACACCAGATCCTAGTTGTGCCACACAGGATCTTTTTCTAAATTTACTTATTTGTAATTGAAGGATAATTGCTTTACATTGTTGTGTTGGTTTCTGCCAAACACACACAGATCTTTTAGCTGCAACATATAAACTCTTAGGTGCAGCATGAAGAATCTGATGTTCCCTGACCGGGGATCAAACCCAGGCCCCTTGCGTTGGGAGTTCTGAGTCCTAGCCACCTGACCACCAAGGAAGTCCCCCAACATCTTCTTAACTTTGGATTTTTTTCTATCTGTGCTTAGGACTTATCTGTAGTCCCTTGATCCACCAGTAAGACAACCGAAGAAAAATTTTTTTTTGATTGAGCTCTGCGGTATGTGGGATCTTAGATCTCCAACCAGGGATCGACCCCATGCCCCCTGCATGGGGAACCCAGAGTCTTAACACTGGACCAGGGAAGTGCCAAGACAAACCAAATTTTGTAGGAGTTCAGAGCACTGAAATAGCTACAACCAGCAGTGTTATTAGCAATGTGCTTCTCATCATTTTTCTAGACGACAGACCTGCTAACCCAGGCAATGACAGAGCTGTCCCAGACCTTAACGACGGATTACCGAACGCCACAAGGGGACTACCAGAGAATCCAGTACATTCCTGTGTCACAGTCTACGTCCGGCCTGCAGCAGCCTCAGCACATACAGCTTCAAGTGGTGCAGGTGGCTCCGGTACTGTCCTGCATTTATTTCTCTTTACCTGCATGAATTCCTATTGCCGTCAGTCAGTAGAGCAGTGGGGGTCACCTAAAGCACCCTATGCTCAGAGCTGGAGCTGGGCCCTACATCACTGTGCCTGTCAGCTTGGAGTCGAAGGCATTTGTACAGCCGCTGCTGTTGATGGCTCTAGACTCAGTGGTGTAAGGGATTTCTGTCAATAGTGTTTAGAGATTTTCTCTAGACACTAGTGAAAATGTGCAGCTAGCTAGCACACTAGCTGCAATGTGTACCATTATCCTGTCTTACTGCAGGACAGAGTGAGCCTCTTCTGAACCCTTACCTTGGGCATCCAGGTTGACTACTTGTTGAGGAGCCTGTTTGATCAGCCCCTACCTGAGCATTGAATGATGTCTATCAGTGGGAGCTTATAAGGAATAATTGTGAATTTTGAGTATCAGTACCTTATTAGTAGTAAGGTATAATTATTCCTTCTGCAAGGTAATTAGTAGCTCATTTTTACTGATTCAGGAGCTAAAAGGAAAAAATCCTCCCCAAACTATTGTTTCACTTAATTATGCTGAGAAATTGTACTCAAGGCACACATGAACAAACGTTTTGCTTTGAAATAAACTGGACTCTGAAGATTTAAACTAGTATGAAAGCAGGAAATTGGAAGTTGTCATTGACTGTTCTTTTTTTATAGGAGGTTTTTTTTTTTAATATATAGCAGTGTTATTAATTTTAGGCTTTGGAAGAATCTTTGAATATCTGAAGTTGTCTATAAATTGTGATACATATGTACATTATTTTGGAAAACGTGTCTCTACTTTGACCACATGTTCACAGATGTCTGTGCTACAAATAAGGTTAGGAACCACTGTTCTAGTGATCAAGAGTGACAAGCCAAAAGCAACTTCTCTACTTTGATCTCTTTTAGCTGATAAAGGGTAGGCCATTACATTTAATTGAAATTTAAGGGGAAAAGATTTTTGATTCCTGAGAGCTTCTCATTCAGCTATATTCCCTCATTTCCTTTCCAGTATTAAATCACATTACTGTTTCATGGTTGGTAAGCATCATTTTTAAATTAATTTATTTTAATTGGGATATAGTTACTTTACAATATTGTGGTAGTTTTTGCCATACATCGACACGAATCAGCCACGGATGCGCATGTGTCTCCCCATCCTGAACTCCCCTCCCGCCTCCCTCCCCACCCCATCCCTCTGGGTGGTCCCAAAGCACCAGCTTTGAGAGCCCTCCTTCATGCATCGAACTTGAACTTGCGCTGGTCATCTACTTTACATATGGTAATATACATGGTTCAGTTCTCTTGTCTCAAATCACCCCACCCTGACCTTCTCCCACATAGTCCAAAAGTCTGTTCTTTACATCTATGTCTCTTTTGCTGCCTTGCATATAGGATCGTTACTAGCATCTTTCTAAATTCCATATATATGTGTTAATATACTGTATTGGTGTTTCTCTTTCTGACTTACTTCACTCTATATAATAGACTCCAATTTCATCCACCTCATTAGAACTGACTCAAAATTGTACCTTTTCATAGCTGAGTAGTTTTCCATTGTGCATATGTACCACAACTTCCTTATCCGTTTGTCTGCCGATGGATATCCAGGCTAGCAAACATAATTTTTAAGGCTGTCTTTCCTCTGAAGTTTGCCAGCTTGGCTTCAGTGTGGGCTCTTGGGACTGAGCTCTGGCTCTGAAGTCCCATCTCTTCTCGGGGACATGATTTCAGCTGCACTTTCTCTCTGGAAGGCTTTCCCTGAACTGTACTCAGCATAGGTCTGGGTTTCTCCTCCCACAGGCCACTTCCCCACACCAGTCCCAGCAGTCCACGGTGGATGTCGCCCAGCTCCACGACCCTCAGACCTACACACAGCACGCCATCCAGGTGCAGCACATCCAGGTCACCGAGCCCCCTGCCCCTGCTATGTCCACATCCCAGGTACGCTGGCCCCTGCTCCAGGGACTAGTCCCAGGATAACGTGGCTTCAGGGACTCCGGAGATTTTATTAAGAGTGGAGAGACATTATCTCAGACCTAGTCTCCTTGACTACGGGAGTAATATCTTTATTTGGGGGGCTTTTAAAGAGTCATCTTTGCCTCCAGTGGCTCATTGGTAAAGAGTCCGCTTGCCAGTGCAGGAGATCCAGGTTCCCTCCCTAGGTGGGCAGGATCCCCTGAGTGACTGAGCATGCCTGCATTAGGGACACACCACTGAGTGCTCAGCCTCCCCTGTCTGGATGGAGCCTGACCTCTGATCTCCTGGAGATCTCCTGTCCTCAGTGGCTGGATGACGGCTGGCAAGAGAGGGGTCGTTTCTGTAATTTTGGAGCAGTGACATTGTGAAGGATTACTGTGTTTGTGTGACAGGGACCTTCGTTGAGAAAGCAGAACACTGGAGTGGGTTGCCATTTCCTTCTCCAAAAGCAGAGCTACATTCGTTTGCAAAATATTTATTAAATTCTTACTCTTTGCAGGAAACTTTTCTAGATCTTGCCCTCAAGGAGCTTAGAGTCTGGTGGGGATATAACACACGTGCACAAGCAAACAGGCACGAAGGGAAGGTACCTGAACCATAAAGGATGCCCATACACTCTCTCCTGACATTCACAGGGGCCAGGACAAGAGCACACATGAAGGCTGCATGTCACCACCCTGAGTGTTAAAGCATTCACTCAAACCCAGTAGACATGAAATAAATATGTTCTATCTTCCTGCTTGACAGAGGTACTTTCATAATGATCACATTGGAAAATATACATAAAATAACCATGGATATTAAATAAGATGGATAGTGCTAATTAAAAATTAAATGTATCCACAATGCAGTGGGATAATATTTACAGACTTGTGCAAAATTAGCTGTCATACTAAAATAGTGTGCACCGGAAAACAGTAAAAATGAAATAAAAAAAAAACAATTAAAAAAAATTAAATGTTTTTCTGTCAGACACATGGCTGACACTGGCAGTGGCCAGGCAGAGGTGGGAGGAAGTAGGGAAAAGGATTGCTGTTGTTGTCATTTAGTTGCTAAGTTGTGTCCGACTCTTTGCGACCCCATGGACTGTAGCCCACCAGGCTCCTTGGTCCATGGGAGTCTCCAGTAGTGGGCTGCCATGCCCTCCTCCAGGGGATCTACCCAACCCAGGGGTCAAACCCACGTCTCCTGCCTTGGCAGGTACGTTCTTTACCACTGAGCCACCAGGGAAGCCCTTTTTTATGGTCTCCAACTGCTTCCTCTTTTGTATCCCACTTTTCCTGGCTCCAACTGCTGTGGAAATCTGTAGGATAAACATGCACTTTCTCTGCCCTCCTGTTTTTTTTGGGGGGGGAGGGAGGGCCTCTGCTGCTTGCTGTCTGATTACCCCTCCCCTGTTTCTGGTGACTTGTCCCAGCCCAAGACAGGCAGCTTCTTTCCACAAGGGGCCATGAGTTTCTCAGATGCACTAACATCATGCTTCTGAGTTTCTCAAAGGAACCAGAGGCTGGAGGGCCAGGACGGGCTCCTCAGAGTCCCTTGTTGGGATGAGGCGGCTATTCCATCTTCCTGTGGGAAGCAGGGGCTGCCTGCTGCCCCCTTCTCCTCACCCAGGCTCCTTCTTGCACTCACGGGGCCTCTGTACCCTGTGGACACCTCGGCCCACATGTCTCAGCTCCGTTGACACCCCTGCAGTTGGCAATCCGGCCACCCCATTGGTCTCAGGTGCCTGAATACAGTTACAGGAGCCCTGTGTGGGAGACAGGACCCCTACCGGAGGCCACGCTCAGAGGAGAGACATGTGTGGGTCCTGGAAGCAGGTACAGGGCATTTCCAAGGTCCAGGAGGCCTCACGTGAGAAGGGCCAGCCAACATCCCTACAGGGTGCCTCTTGCCCACGTCTGAGGATGGCATGGATATGTCATTAGCTTATGGCCCATGTCTAAGGATGACATGGACATGCCATTAGGTTAGGGGAACTCAGTGGAGGGAAAGATGGTACTTGGCAGGGAATCCAGGAAAATCATGCAGAAGTGGTTAGGTCTTGGAGGAGGGTATGATTTTGACATGGTAACTGGGGGAGGTTGTATGATCTGAATATGCTCTCATTGTGAGAAAGACACGGGGGGAATGAGTGAGATAGATACACGTGAGAAATTGTGGTGTGTCTATAAATTGTGATGTGGTATCTTAGTGACAGGAAATCGTGCTTGGAAACAAGGCCAGGAAGGTGCTTTGGAACTGAAGTGTGGACGGCTTGAGTGGCAGACAGTGGTAGGGGTGGCGCGGGGGGTTTATCATGTAGACAGAATGGGTCCCTGTGTTTATCTCCACTAACCGGGGGGTATCTAGTGCATGGAAGTGGAGATTCCAGCTTCCGGGATCAACTTCAGTTTGTGTTACAGGTTAGCTTTGTGACACAGGAAAGTCATTGAGCTTCTTAGGTTTTTTCTTTTTTAAAACCTATGCATTGAAGATAATTATACTTCCCTTCATTTACTTTTCTAACAATTAAGTCTTTGGATACCCTTGTAGATAATCATCCTTTGGAAGGTAATTAGGATTTCATAGTTATGATTGCTTTTCATTAATTCTGTTCTTATTTAAAATAGGTCTAATTTTAGGGACTTCCCTGGCGGTCAAGTGGTTAAGACTCCACGCTTTCACTACAGGTGGCATGAGTTCAATCCCAGGTCGGGGAACTAAGATTCCGCATGCAATATGGTGAGTCAAGAATAAAATTTACTATATTAACAGTTCTGTGTTCAGTGTTATAATTCCCATGAGCATGATTTATTTTCTTCAGCAACGAGTTGACAGTTCACACATCCCACTCTCTCTCTCTCTCCAGGTGGCTGGGCAGCCGCTGAGTCCCTCCCCACAACAGTCTCAACAGGGGCTCAGCCCCTCGCACGTTGCAGGTAGCTCCTCACAGGGCCAGACCCTCCAGCAGCCTCCCCAGGGCTCCACGGTCCAGCACACGTACCTCCCCAACACCTGGAATTCCTTCCGTGGCTACTGTAAGTACAGCTGGCACTCCAGGGTGCAAGTGGGGAACCTGTGGCTACAGGGTGGAATTTCATCGGCTTTATCATCGATTTTCTGGATTTAAGTTTCATTAGCCATTTTCTACACTCTGTGGAGCTTGTACTTCAATGAGTTTCATGGTTCAGGCAGCGTCTGATGTCAGGGCCACCCCGAAATGACATTTTTCTGAGAAGTCAGGAATATTGCTGCAGCAAGTGTAGGCAGGTGCTTTAAGTAGTACAATAGCTGCATTTAGGATTTGAGGTCATGATTCATCTCTTCTAGCCATGTTTTTTGAAAGTGTATATATCAATCACTGTGCAAGACCCTGTGTGTACAAAAGATGAATACTGACTTTCACAGTAACACCACACAATAATCATGCTAACCAAGTTTCATTAAGCTCTTACTGTGTGCCAGGAAGGATTTTAAACTGAATCTATATCACATCTAATATCCACAGCAGCCTCCTAGATAAGTTATCAGTACTCGCATTTTATAGATAAGGCAGTTTGGACACAGAGTAACTCATCCAAGGAATACAGCTACTAAACAGAGGACTAGGACCCAGGCCGCTTGGGTGCAGAGTTTACACTCTAAACCAGCACACTATGCTGCTCCTCCTCACCAGATAGTCTTAGGCTCAAAGAAACTGTTGCTGCTACTGCTAAGTCACTTCAGTCATGTCTGACTCTGTGTGACCCCATAGATGGCAGCCCACCGGCTTCTCCATCCCTGGGATTCTCCAGGCAAGAACACTGGAGTGGGTTGCCATTTCCTTCTCCAATGCATGAAAGTGAACAGTGAAAGGGAAGTCTCTCAGTAGTGTCTGACTCTTCGTGACCCCATGGACTGCAGCCCACCAGGCTTCTCAGTCCATGGGATTTTCCAGGCAAGAGTACTGGAGTGGGGTGCCATCACCTTCTCTCACTGTTATCTCACTGTTATTCAGTCACTCAGTTGTGTCCGACTCTTTGCGACCCCATGGACTGCAGCACATCAGGCTTCCCTGTCCATCACCAACTCCCGGAATTTGCTCAAACTCATGTCCATTGAGTCGGTGATGCCATTCAACCATCTCATCCTCTGTCGTCCCCTTCTCTTCCTACCCTCAATCTTTCCCAGCATCAGGGTCTTTTCCAGTGAGTCGGCTCTTCGCATCAGGTGGAGACAGATATATGAGTAGCTGATTTCAAAGCCCTGAGGTTAGTGTTACCAGAAGCAGCTGGACTGGCTGCCAAAGGTCAGAACAAGTAGAAATCTTGGTGGGGACAAAGCTTTGGGTGTCAGCTGAAAAGTATGAGACCTTTATCACTGAGGACATGGAAGAAACAGGAATAGTAACAGTTAAGAGCTCCATAGCAGGAACTAGGAGAACAGGGGCTGTGTTGGTCTCTGTCTTACTACTGATTTTGTTTTTGGGTCCATCTTGCTGTGATTGATCTTAGGCTGTGTTATGTAGATTTGGTGTGGAGACAGGCTCAAACGCTACTGTTTAGTTATCTTTACAATCTGTCCTCTTAAATACTGGTGGTCACAATGAGAGCTGAGCCTAGTGTGTGTTAGGGAAGGACTCCTCCTCATGATGAATCCCAGTAATCCTGGTAAATAGACTGACATCTACACTCAGTTTCATTCCGGTGAGAAGAATGTGGAATGATGCCGACAGTCATGGTAGTCAGTAAGAACTGGCATTCTAGCTTGGTGAAATGATCTGAAATTTCTTATTTGGAAAAAAAAGTTTAAGTATACAAAAATAGGGAATTCCCTGGCAGTCCAGTGGTTCGGACTTGGCTCTTTCACTGTGAAGGGTGTGGGCTGGATCCCTGGTTGGAGAACTAAGATCACACGAGGTGCGCAATGCGGGGGGAAAAACCCAAAAAAACCATATATATAAACACAGAAATACACACACACACACACACACACACACACAAACAGAACAGTAATGAACTCCCTTGTACCAATTATCCAGCTTCAGCACTTACCAGCTCACGGGCAGTCTTGTTTGATATGTACCCACTGTCATTCTCTCCCAGTCCTCCAACTATATAATATCATCCATATCATTTCATCCATAAATGTTAGTATCTATCTCTAAAATCAAGGCAGTGAAAACAAAAAACACAACTCTGTCATTATCACACCTAAAAATAAATTACAGTAATTATTTAATACTGTCAAATATCCAGGGTTCATATTTCTGTGACTGTCTCATCAATGTTTTAACAGTTGGTTTTTCAAATTGGATTCCAAATAAGGGCCATACATTGCCATCGATCATGTCTGTTCAGTTTCATTTAGTATATGTGTTCTTTTTCTTTCTCCTAAGTTGCAGTTAACATGTTGAAGAAACTGGGTCACTTGTGTTCCCTTCTGGATTTTGCTGTTGACATCCCTGTATTGTCATTTAAGATGCTTCCCTCTGTCTCTTTTATTTCCTATAGATGAGCAGTTACATCTAGAGGCTTGATCAGATCAGGTTCTGGTTTTTTTTCCCCCCAAACACTCCGTAGCTGTTGATATATACCTCCATCAGGAGGCACATGATGCTTGTCTGTTTCCTTTACCCCGCCATTTCATTAGACACTGCAGAGTTGTGCTGTTCTGATGCTATCACACTCTTCTTTTTTAATAAACATTTATGTACTTGGCTGCGCCAGGTCTTAGCTGCAGCACGCGGGATCTTTTAATTGCGTCATATGGGACCTTGTTCCCTGACCAGGGATTGAACCTGGGCCCCCTAAATCGGGAGAGCAGAGTCTTCCCACTGGACCACTAGGGAAGTCCATTGATTCTATTATCCTTTATACACTTATTGCTAGGAAACTTCCATAATGAAACCAATTTTATATTAACTGTCAGGTTATTGTGGGGTACAATATGCACAGGAATGGCAGGGTAGATGCTTTAAATACTTGGCTCATCTCCTTAATTTACCAGTTTTCAAAATAATGAATTGTCTCCTTGTATTATCTAATCACATCAACATAAGACTCTGGGAGCAAGCAAACCCGTGGAAAATGACTCAGGAGGGAAAGTGGTCACTGGTGAGATATTTGTTTTTACCACTTGTATTGAAATCTGAGACCACCGAACTGTGTTTCTTTCCTGTTTTTCAGCATCGGAGATTCAAATGATGACACTTCCCCCAGGTCAGTTTGTGATTACAGACAGTGGTGTGGCAACTCCGGTCACCACTGGCCAAGTGAAGGCAGTCACTCCGGTAAGCTGTGTTGCTTGGAGGGTTTTCCTGTTTCCCATGCTGCACCACCCCCGCCCTCCTCCCAAACTCTTCTTCCAAACTCTTCATATCTGAGTTAGAAGTATGTCTTCTGTTTTCCCATAATATCTGTGGTGCTGTATTATAGCACAGCTTATTTTAATTATTGGTTCACCATCTTTTCCTAGTAGGCAATGAATTCCTCAAAAGCTGGGTCCTAGTCTTTATTATCCTTAATGTCTTGCACAGGAGGCTGGGCTATAGCAAATGCTCAAGAAAGATCTATTCAATTAATAACTACAGTGAACCTTCTGGATCCATATATGTATTTCTTATGCTGTTGTTTAGTCACTAAGTCATGTGTGACCCTTTTGTGACCCCATGGATTGTAGCCTGCTTGGCTCCTCTGTCCATGGGATTCTCCAGGCAAGCATACTGGAGTGGTTGCCATTTCCTTCTCCAGGGGATCTTCCTGATCCAGGGATGGAACCTCCATCTCCTGCATTGGCAGGCAGATTCTTTTACCACTGAGCCATCAGGGAAGCCCATACATATAGATATATGTGATAACTGATTATCTTTTCATGTGTTTCTTAGAAAGTATATGAGTCTTCATGATTGTTGATCCTCAAGTAGGGAGAGAATAACATAATGCATGTGTTATGAAATTATTCCCTGACCAGGAATCCATACCCTCTGTTGTGAGAGCAGAGTCCTGCTGACTGGAGTGCCAGGGAATTCCCTGCCGTAAATTATTTTGTTGTATTGCACCTGCTACCTTTGTTTCTGTCCTCACTGGGTTCTTCTGGCCTGCCTCTGGAAGACAGAGTGTGTAAATTTAAATTAACAAAGATATTCTTAACTGGCCTGGGCTATTGAGATGTGCCCAGGAGAAGACTCATTACTGCCCAAGAAACCTCAATGTGTAACAGGGTAGTTTAGTGGTCTCAGAAACCTGGCTTTTTTTTTTTTTTTTTTCCAAATCACATCAAGAGCTCACCCATTTCTCAGCACATGAATTCATATTAACTAGACTGAGGAGAGTTGTATAAATCTGGAGTAACACTTTTGTCATGGAAACAGTAACTAATGTAAAATGGAATGGTCTCCCTGGCATGATGAGTGAAATTTTTGCTCTTTTGTGAGTCCCACAAGGACTTACTGACTCTTTTTAGGCCCTGCCACAGTATACATGGGGCTTCTCTCGTGGCTCAGTGGTAAAGAATCCACCTGCCAGTGCAGAAGACTCGAGTTCAATCCCTGGGTCAGGAAGATAACCTTGGAGAAGGAAATGGCAACCCACTCCAGTATTCTTGCCAGGGAAATGCCATGGTCAGAGGAGCCTGGTGGGCTACAGTCTGTGGCATCGCAAAGGGTCAGACATGACTGAGCGACTAAACAACAACAACAACGGTATACACACAAACAAATTTCATGTACAGTTTTGGTCATAGATTATCTGCAGCCCACCTATGAACCACTTAGGTGTCCATGGACCCTTGGTTGAGAACCAGCCCCCTCAGCTAGAGAAAGACCCATTCGGGAAACGAAATGCTGATCAGAGAGTTGCTCTGATGAGCATGGACTAGAACATATGCTCCAGATAAATCAAATTCACATTTGGCTGTGGCTTTCTCTCCGGACAGTCCTTGGAAAGGCTGCTATCAGTTTTCCTCTGTGACTTTTTTCTCTTTCAGTCTGTATAGCTGACCAATCTTCCTTCTGACAGACATATCTTTTCTTTAAAAATGTTAAGGTAGCTGACATGGACATGTTTTTCATCATCAGAGGGAAAAATGAGGAAAAATTAAGACAGTGTATGTCTTCATAAAGTCAAATTTATTCAATGCAAAGGACTTTATTCTAAGACTGTGTTCTTCCTGTTCTGCTGTAAAATGTCTCTCATTTGACAGCAGCATTTAAAAAATGATTTCACTTGGCAAATTAAAATTTGGGAACATTAATTCTTACTTTAATTTTGCTGGGTCTTTGAAATTCTGAACTCTGGGAACCATTGATCTTGACTTGGGGGGGGCATCATTCTGCCTCTTTAAGGATAATTTAACTATCTCTTCTTTGATCCATTTTGTATTCACCTTTAGACATTAATTGATACAGTCACCTTATTATGAATTTCCAAATTCTTAGGGACAATATATAGCACATTTCCTTTGCCAGGTAGGTTACCATCATGGTGCAAATTTCTGTACCTGATGTTTCTCACTCTATCATTTGGTAGGACAACTAAGGTCCTCCTTTAAGTCATCTCTGTAGTCTACTTCTGTGGCTGAATCATCCCTGCTAAAGGACTTAGGTAAACCATCTCCCCTCCATAGATGCCTATTTGGGTTCCCCTTATAACATTTCTTTGATATTCCTTCTCTCTTCCGCCCCCCGACCATGGCTCTCACTCCGACATCTGGCCTCAAGTTTCTAAAGATCCTTTTCTTCCTGCTCTAGGGTCATTATGTGTTATCAGAAAGTCAATCAGAATTGGAGGAAAAGCAAGCGTCTGCTCTCTCTGGAGGAGTCCAGGTTCAGCCAGCTGCACACAGTGACTTGGACCCCCAGACCACCAGCCAACAGCCCACCCAGTACATCATCACAACACCACCAACGGGAATGGGAACAGCGAAGTGCACATCACTAAACCCTAACTCCTACCCTCAAGCCAGAATCAAGCAGTCACATCATGTCTTTTCTTATTCATATGTCTGGAAGCTTCTGACACTTACAACTCCTTTTTAAGATTTATCATTCACTCAAGAGTTTGGAAATCACAGTTTTGATCCTCACCAGGGCTTATTTTATCAAGATCATCTTTACCAAGTGGACTCTTCAAACCCGAGGAGTTCCGCCGTGGGATGGAGGTCATTCAGATTTCAAGATGGAAAAACTTTGCCTGGCTCTTGAACTGGTTTTTTAACACATGGATAAGCCTTACTTTTCCTTTGTGGAAATATTAAGTGATGTATTGTATTGTACCAAAGGTGGAGAAAGGATGTGCCAAGTCCACGGCCACTGGGCTTCTTAATCCCAAGCCACAGCACCAAAGGCAAAGGGGCATTTTGTAGGCGCATATTAGGTCAGAACTGCTTCCTCTTATGAGTTTGCATTTTCAATAATTTAACAAAGGGAGCCCACTGAATATGAAAATTACAATGATGAAACCTTATGATGGTATGAAGGAAAAACTGTCATCTAAATTTTTCTTACTGCTGATTTTTAAAAAACTTGCCATTTTGCGGAAAAGCGCTGTTGGGCTCTTGGTAGTGCTTTGCACAGACCCTGGTCCTTAGCAGATTAGGTCAGAATCTCGTGTTCTGACAGATCTTACTTTATTACTCCGCAACTGTGGACTCCCTGTACAAGGAAAGGTTGCTTGATGTCAGCAGAATTTAAACTCCCACCTTAAAGCTTGGCCTTCCATTCTCTGGTTGAACTTGTATGAAGGAGATACTGGAGGTGACAGTATCAAGGAAAATGGCTAAAGCAACTATACAGAGAGTGAGAAGCACTGAGACCTCGTCCTGCCTTTCAGGATCCGTTTACCACTCAGTGATAAATGGGCGAACCCTTGCTCTTCCCAGGTGTACCTGCAACCCTCCCTCACAGCGTTCGGTGTATTTTATCCTTCCAATACTGTCTTAAAATGAACATTCTTTTAGGTTGGATGGAAAGGTGGTCCTCCTTATTTCCTAACACTTTAAATATATTGCAGTTCATCTGGGCCTTTTGGTAAGATAACTAACTTCACACCTTGGGGAAAAATTTTTAAAGGTGGGACCATTTATAATGTCTGTTAGGGCAATTATAAGGGATCTAGAAGAAACCCAATCTTCATATTACATTGTTAGTTGGGAGAGGGAGAAAATTCTGCCTCAATGATAGTTTTTCTTATCATTGTTCCTGTTTGGGAGTCTTAGTAGCTATGAATTCAGTGGGGGAAGGTATTTACCTTCTTTTAACTGTACATTCCGGTTGTGCACAGAAAACATTGCAGAAACCAGTGCGTATTTTAACAACTTTTTGTGACATACATTTTTAGAATAATTATGGAAATGGTAGAATTTATCATTCCAGAACAGGAAGACTGACCTTCAGTTTCAAATGAAGTTAACTAATTTATTTTATTTACATTTCTGGGTAAAAACTGGCTGTACAAATTAAGAAGTATAGTAGCTTCTTTATGGTTCAGATACCTTTCTGAAAAGTAAACAGTTCTATTGAAGTAACTTTACTAATATGTAGATTTTGCACTTTATTACTGAGACCTCATTCATGTAGTTAGCCCTGAAAATTTAGGCACTAAGAGAACCTGAGAGTTCTTAGGTAGTTGTGTGGAAAATGAAAATGGACTCTTTCTTTGGTAATAAAGAGGTAATGCTGATGTTTTCAACAGGAAATACAGACTGTGTGTCACAATGTAGAGATTCTGAGCCCCACAGTCCTCCACTGTGATGATTACAATTGCCCTAGTGTCCAGCCTCAAAAGATTTGCTAGGTAAAGAGTATCAGGCTTTCCCAAAGGTCCAGTTTAGTTTTTTGGCCCTGTTGGGTTCCTTTTTTATTTGAACCAGCAATGTACCTCCCTCCCCTCAGGAATAACTTATTGACTAAGATGGAAAACGATCATTGAATGGAATGTTCATTTATGCCAGCTATTTCAAGTTTTAAAATACACAGAAGAGAAAAAATATTGTGGAAGGACTTCTGTTTCTTTCCCATTGAAGTTCTTTCTTTTCTTTTCTTTTTTTTTGTCCTTATGTGGAGTAAGTAAGGACTCTAGAACTATTGATAATTTGTATATTATCAACCAGAGATGCAGGTGTGGCAGTTGAGCCAAACAACTTTGCTTTAAGATCAGGTATTCACATTTATTTTAAGGTAGTGGATTTTGAAAAGGACTTGGATTTGAAGAGATGGCAGATGATAAGCCATCTAAGACTCAAGTTGAAAAAAAAAAATTTGTAGCCACTGTTTATACTGTGGTGTCTCCTAGGACACACTGGCACTGTAGACTTCAGTGCAGTGTGGAAATTTTGGAGTAGGTTACATACAGATTTTACATTTTTACTGTTTGATTTGTGCCCACATAAACAGATATTTCATCATGTAAACGTTCTGTTATTCTGGAAAAATCTGTTGTTTTGGTCTTCTTGAATTGTTTTCTGATTTGGAATTTTCCTTTCAAAAAACTCTTAAGACATGTAGGGCTAAAAAGCACTTCATGAGATGCAGAAGCTGACCCACAGGTTGGAAATGTTGACCCTACCCTGTTATTTAAATGTGAACATTTATGTACATTCAGTGAGTTATAGTGTTAATAGTCTTGTGCTACTCAGCAGGTGTAAAAATTAATAAATATTTTTTTTAATAAACATCCTTCTTGTTTGTATGTGTACAAAATACAAGAGCTTCTGATAGTTACTTTTTTTTTAAATAGTACAACTTACATTGTTTTGACTCTTTAATTTACTCTGGTGTGGTCAGAGACACTAGGTCTGGGAATTTATGGATGACAGTATGGAACATTGTTCCCCTGCCTTTTTACTTGGTGGTATGTAATTCCAGACCCCTCCCAACAATCTAAAGGGCAGAGTACATCATGAGAAACGCTGGGCTGGAAAAAGCACAAGCTGGAATCAAGATTGCTGGGAGAAATATCAATAACCTCAGATATGCAGATGACACCACCCTTATGGCAGAAAGTGAAGAGGAGCTAAAAAGCCTCTTGTTGAAAGTGAAAGAGGAGAGTGAAAAAGTTGGCTTAAAGCTCAACATTCAGAAAACAAAAATCATGGCATCTGGTCCCATCACTTCATGGAAAATAGATGGGGAAACAGTGGAAACAGTGTCAGACTTTATTTTTTTGGGCTCCAAAATCACTGCAGATGGTGACTGCAGCCATGAAATTAAAAGACACTTACTCCTTGGAAGAAAAGTTATGACCAACCTAGATAGCATATTGAAAAGCAGAGACATTGCTTTGCCGACTAAGGTCCGTCTAGTCAAGGCTATAGTTTTTCCAGTAGTCATATATGGATGAGAGTTGGACTGTGAAGAAAGCTGAGCACCGAAGAATTGATGCTTTTGAACTGTGGTGTTGGAGAAGACTCTTGAGAGTCCCTTGGATGGCAAGGAGATCTAATCAGTCCATTTTGAAGGAGATCAGCCCTGGGATTTCTTTGGAGGGAATGATGCTGAAGCTGAAACTCCAGTACTTTGGCCACCTCATGTGAAGAGTTGACTCATTGGAAAAGACTCTGATGCTGGGAGGGATTGGTGGCAGGAGGAGAAGGGGATGACAGAGGATGAGATGGCTGGATGGCATCACGGACTCGATGGAATCACCGACTCGATGGACATGAGTCTGAGTGAACTCCGGGAGTTGGTGATGGACAGGGAAGCCTGTTGTGCTGCAATTCACGGGTGGCAAAGAGTTGGACACCACTGAGCGACTGAATTGAAGAGGCAAGCGTGCAGTCAACAAGGGAACAGAGATTGGCTTTGTTGGAAACCACTATTTTCCAAGCAGGGAGGAACACTAGTTTGGCCTGCCAGCTTGTCTGACATATTTCTATGCAGAGAACAGAGGATGGTCCCTGAACAACTGGTTGGAAGTAGCTGTGTAGTAAAAAGTTCGAAGCCGTTCAAAATAAAACCTAGTGAGTTAGAAGGGGCCTAGGTTCTTAACTGTCAAGAATAGTTGAGAGAAAGGATAGTAATAGAGAGAAGGCTATCCAGTTTGATTTAAAATGTATTTTAAATGTGTGTGTACTTTCCGGACGTCGAGGATCCAGGGATGGGAGAGAGAACTGGGGCCACGCCGGGGTTAGTTGGAGCGGCACAGACTCTGATCAGCATTCTCCTCGATGAAACTTGAGAAGTCACCAAATAGGAGCTAACAGCGCACCACGTGGCTGTTACAAAGATTCTTGGATGGAAAGTGCTCAGGTGCCAGGAGCAGGATATTGCGCTCTGCAAACGTTAGCTAATAAAACTGCATTCACTCACTCATGTGCTCCGGAGCTTCAGCTCGCGCCCAGGTAAAGGCGGGCCACACCAGGTTCGCCCTCCGGACACTTGTAAGCCTGGAGCGATCAACCAGCCAGACCGCAGCCCTCCGAAGTCCAGCCCTGAGGGCTCTCGGCACTACCGGCTGTGTGCCCTGCGAGCCCCGCCCCGGCACCTCCGGCCCCGCCCCGAACGCCACGCCCCCGGCACTTCCAGGCCCCGCCCCACGCAGACCCGCCCCTTCCGCTGCCCGACCCCGGAGCGTGCACGCACCGAGACGCCTTGCGGGAGCGAGCGCGTCCGGTCCGGGAGCCCGCGGGCTGAGCGGTGCGGCGGGTTACGAGACCGGCTCCCGCGGCGCAGGTGAGGGAGGGCCGGGGTGGCGAAAGCGGTAAAGTGTCGTGTGGGGAGAAGGGGAGGAAGCGAGCGGTCGGGTCTCCGAGGGTCGCTGCTCCCTCGGACTCGAGGCAGGGGAACGGGCGCGGAGGGAGCCGGGTGGCCTGGGTAGGTGGGGGTTAGGGTTAGC
>SJXQ01008577.1:0-28466 GCA_006408695.1 Aepyceros melampus | reverse complement strand
GTGGCTTATGTGGATGTGCCTGTTCCTGCAGACGGACACTTCAACCCCGAGGTGGTCAAGTACCGGCAGCTGTGCTTCCGGTCGCAGTACAAGCGCTACCTCAGCTCCCAGCAGCAGTACTTCCACCGGCTGCTGAAGCAGATCCTGGCCTCGCGGAGCGTAAGTGACCCGCCTCCCAGGAGCTGCGCGGACACGCACCTGGTGACCTGAAGGGGCGGGCGGGGCAGCGAGGAAAGACCGCAGGAGGGAAACTGCCCGTCTACCCCCAGCACGGCCGAGTGCACCCTTCCTTTTTAAGGTGCATTTTCAGACGTGTCCTAATTTCAGAGATGTTAGGACAGAGAAAAAAAAGGATACGTCTTAGAATCGATGAAATGTTGTAGCCTCTCTATTTACCCAGAGAGGTGGCTTTCAGGTCTGTGGTGGGTCATGCAAGAGAACCAGGTTGTCCTCAGTTTCACATCTGGCTGTCTGCAGGGAGCCGGGTTTAGTGGCCCCAGGTCTGGATCAGCCGCGGGAGGCCTCGGGGTCAGGTAGTTGTGTCCTCAGAGGACCTGTAAGTTTCGGTGTGGAAATACTTAGGTATAATACTCTGGTATAAGTACTCATTCTCAATCAAGTAGCTCTCCGATTGGAGATTTTACACCATAATCAGTACAAGCCCCTTTTATTTGAACATATTCATCCACGAGCATCTTTGTGATCGGAGGGAGGGAATTGAGCTTGTTGAAGAAGAGAAGGAAGCGTGGACTTGGGGGACCAGCCAGGGCAAGCTTCCAGGACCCTGTCCCGCCTGTCTTGTCTGCAGGACCTGCTGGAGATGGCCCGGCGGAGCGGCCCCGCCTTCCCGTCACGGCAGAAGAGGCCCTGGCCGTCGCGCGCGCCCGAGGAGCGGGAGTGGCGGACCCAGCAGGCTACTTGAAGGTCCTGCGGGAGGTGAAGGAGGAGTGCGGTGACACGGCGCTGTCCTCCGACGAGGAGGGTGCGTGTCATTGGGCGCCCGGGGCTGGCGTCCTCTCCACCTCTCGGGCCCCCGGGGCTGGCGTCCTCTCCACCGCCGCTGCTTGTCTGCCTGGAGCTGGTGGGCACCGTTTCCCCAGCCCCGCGATGAGGAAGCCATGCCTGTGCCCTGTGGTCCCTCTGGGCCGGTGGTGGAGCTCGGAGCCCCTGGTCTTTGAGCCCTGAGACACTCCCACTGGGTGGCTGTGACTGCAGACCACTGCGCGCTTGGCACTCAGGTGCCCGCAGGCCTACTGCAGCCTCTCTAGTTCTGCCAGCTGCTCGAGAGGACTGTTTCCCCACAGGAGGGGCGTAGTGACCTGGCCTCCACAGTGACCCACCATTGTGGATGTGTCTCCTCCTGGACAAGCTGCTTACATGACCTCAGCTCTAGTCTGACTGGGAGGGGACCGGAGGCAGTGCTAGAACCTGGCTTCCCGATTGTTGGCTTAGCCATCTTGAACCCAGACGACCACTTGGCCAGTCTCCCCTGCCGGGGTCCAAGACCATGTTGGATTTACAAGGAAACTTTTCTTTTGAAGATCTCAGCTCGTGGCTCCCAAGCTCCCCAGCACACTCCCCAAGCCCTGCTGTGCCCCTGAGGGTGGTGCCCACGCTCTCCACCACGGACATGAAAACTGCAGGTGAGCTCTGGTCTGGTACCAGGGTGTGGAGGGGTGTTGAGGGGGGAGTGTGCAGTGGGGGGAGCAGCACTGGCTTCTTGCTGCCAGGAAAAGAGCAATGTTCCTTAGACCTAGGAGGTTTGGAGAGGTTTTTGTTTGGCTCTACTCTTTTTACAAATAGGCCAGCTAGCATTCCTTCCTTTACTTTGAAAATTTCCCGTAGGAGTTGATCAACTGGCATTTTGGCCTAAGGAAAGCAGAAAACTGTACTAAGGGACAGTTTAATAATGAAACAAGAGAGGTAACCAGAGGCTAACAGTTTCTTGGCATGTCCATGGAATTAGAGAATATTCTTAATTGGATAGGAGTTAAAGAAGACTGTGAAGAAATTCAGGAGCAGCTGAGTACGGAGATTATTGTCACTGACCAGGTTGCAGAAGAGCTGCAGAGTTGAGTCAGTGACTGTTCATGTTTTAAGACTGTGGTACTTGTAACACACGAGTCAGAAGGGAAACCCAGAGATGTCTGTCTTTTGAATACTAAATTTAGTGGCCAGGAAAATGTGAGTCTGAGCCCTGTGGAAATAAGCACTATCCATGTGGTTCAATTCCTTTTCTCTCAGATAAAATAGAGCTGGGGGACAGTGACCTGAAGATAATGTTAAAGAAGCACCACGAGAAGCGGAAATACCAACCAGTAAGATTGGAGAGGGTAGTGGGGAGGTCGTCACTCATATCTCCGAGCGGGTGTCCTGAGGACCATACAGGGAGTCACTACGTCCTCAGTCCCCTTTCCTTGTACTTGTTAGAGGGCAGGAGCAGCACGGAGGACTTCACAAGACATGCTCCCGGTGATGTCTCATCTAGGGACAGTACTGCTGCGTGAATCATTGTGTCCATTTAGCAGGTCTCAGAGAGGCCAGGGAACTTGGCTTCTGCCTGATGGCTAGCAAGCAGCAGAGCCTGAGCTCCTCCCACATTTTGTGTTTCTGTTCCTCCACACCACCAGATCATGATAACACCAAGCCAGAAAGTATAGTGGAGGAAGGAAAGGCAGTCCTGAGGCAGAGGGGTGAGATGGGCAGAGTCTCCGTGGGAGTTAAATCCAGGTTCTATCTCTGTCTTTCCCACTCACAGTGGTGCTGGTTGAATCCTTTCATTCCTCTGAGTCACACTGTCAGTCTTTGTAAAATCTAGCACCACTTAAAAATGCTATTTGAAGAACACAGAATGCACAAGAGCTTTATGAACTGTAAACGCCATACATGAAAGGTTCTTCTCTGCCCTGTTAGAAAGAGCAATAGTTTTTCTCTGTGTACTTTTTAAATGCAACACATTTCCTCAAGCACACCTACCATCTAATTGTGTCTGTTAGGTACATGGGCAAAATTACCAGCAGTGTGTAGCTCCTATCTGGGGCCTTGATAACGCATCTCTGAATATCGTGTCTAGGATCATCCGGACCTGCTGACAGGGGACTTGACTCTGAATGACATCATGACTCGAGTGAACGCCGGCAGGAAGGGCTCGCTAGCAGGTAAGAACATCCTGCAGAGGTGGCCATCGTCTGACTGGTGTCTGCTCATACAGGCCTCTGCATAGCACGAAGAAAATGTAGCCACAGCTTCTTCCTTGCTGATGATCGTTGTTTCGTTATCGCCTCTTATGGATTTGTAGGTGGAGAATGGTTATTAAATCAGATCAGCAGATCATTGGCTTTTTAAAGCACCCATTGAGTTTGGTTTTAAAAACAAAACTATGTCTTATTACTGAGGCTTTTCTTTGATTTGCTAGTGGGCCTTGGGAAAATAATCAGCAAATAAGCTCCCTCATTTCCTAATGTAGAAGTTGCAGTTTTATGACTTATGTTGTTTTTTTTTCCCCCAGCCCTATATGACTTGGCTGTCCTTAAAAAAAAGGTTAAAGAAAAAGAAGAAAGGAAGAAGAAGAAAATAAAATTGATCAAGTCAGAGGTAGAGGACCTGGTCGAACCCCTGAGCGGTCCCGAAGGGCTCCCACCCCTCTCGCAGGCTCCATCCCCACTGGCCATACCTGCCATCAAGGAAGAGTGAGTGAGCAGAGGGGTTCATGGCTCAGGGCCTCCCCTGTGCTGGTGCCTCCTCTGAACCCTGAGTCCCAGGGTCCTGGGGAGAGTGTATGGTGTGGTCCTTCACTGAACTGTTCTGTAACTGCTAAGAGGCTTGGAGGGCCTACAGCAACTGAGAGTTGTGGGTTGTTTTTTTTTTTTTGATGGTCCGTATCTTTTTCTTCCCTTACTAGGCCTCTCGAAGACCTCAAGCCTTGCCTTGGAATCAATGAAATATCTTCCAGCTTCTTCTCCCTTCTGCTGGAGATCCTCTGCTGGAGGGACAGGCTAGTCTTCCTTTGGTAAGAGTTTAGGAAAAGCCAAGGGCGCTGCGGTTTCAGGTGGTAGAACTCTTCAGCAGACCATGGCTTGAGAACTCTGGGCTCTCCCCAGAGATCTGCAGCCAATTTGCTTTGTGAATTGGGCTTACGGGACAGACCCCGCCAGCTTGTTCTGGCACAGTCATAGAATTGCTGGTGTGTTGAAACAGAATGGAAATCTAACCAGGTCCTGCCTTTACTTTCTCCCTCAGCTAGAAGAGCGGGTTTTAGACTGGCAGTCCTCTCCAGCCAGCTCCCTCAATAGCTGGTTCTCTGCGGCCCCCAACTGGGCAGAGTTGGTATTACCAGCCCTGCAGTATCTTGCTGGAGAAAGCCGTGGTAAGGTGCTTTTTTCTGTAGGGTCAGTATCTTCCTCCCTCTCACCCACCCCTGCCTTTGTCCCATTCTCCTATTAGAATGCAGCCTCACTGCTTACATCAATCATGACTCTGCCTGGTGCCATGGGCCAATGGGCTGTGCTGCCCTGATATGCTGTTGACATACAGAAGTGACCTCCCAGCTCAGGGGAGTCAGTGGTTCTGGGTTCAGCACTCTCTGGCCTGTGTGGCTTGCTTATGGGCATCCATTTCTCGTAGCTGTGCCGTCCAGCTTCTCTCCGTTTGTTGAATTCAAGGAGAAAACCCAGCAGTGGAAACTGCTTGGTGAGTACTGCATGCCACTGACCTATCACGGAGGTGCTCTTTCTCTTGTTTTCTCCCCTAAGTTTCTGGTGCCTTCAGGGTAGCGCAGGCTACGAGAGTGTTGAGAAGGGCCGTGTTAGACCTTGTTTTGCTTAGTAAGAGGATCCTTCCAGGCCCTTAGGAACTCTCACAGTCTAAGTTCATGAACCCCATTGGGTTTTGGCTAAGTTGAAATTGCCCTCTGTCCCGATGCACCCCGGGGCTACCGAATTGAAATCTGTGGTGGGGGTCTTAACATTAGCACCTGTGTGGTTTTTCTTTTTTTTTTTTTAATTGAAAAATATTCTTTATTTGCTACATAGCACCTGTGTTTGTTTCATTCGTATCTGTGCCCTTAGTGTAACTTACACAGTGATATGATTGTTTTTCTTTCCTAAAGTGGGCTTTGTTGTTGAGGATAATGTGTCAGGCAGCCCCAAGTAAGCTGTTTCTATAGGAAAGACTTCCTTTGTTATAAATTTGTAAAGTCTCACTTACTGTGTAAGTTGTAGTAACATGTACTTGAAATAACTTGGTGATGAGAGGAAGATTTACATTGATTTCCTGTGGAAATACTCAAACCTCTCTCCACTCTGTCTAGTGGTCTGTGAAGAGAAACACGGAGAGAAGCTTGTGAAGCAGTAGGTTCATTCCTTCCTTACAACAATGATTCACTTTCTAGGTGTCAGGCAGTGTTAGGTGTTGGGGGTATAATGGTTTGTGATGTAATCAGTGTGTTCCTCACTTGTGGAGCTTAAGACTTGTTTGGGGAAAATGAAAGTGAAGTCGCTTAGTCGTGTCCGACTCTTTGTGACCCCGTGGACTGTAGCCTACCAGGCTTCTCCGTCCATGGGGTTCTCCAGGCAAGAATACTGGAGTGGGTTACCATTTCCTTCTCCAGGGGAATCTTCCCGACCCAGGGATCGAACCCAGGTCTCCCGCAGTAGAGGCAGACGTTTTAACCTCTGAGCCACCAGGGAAGATCTGCACACATGCCCACAGCTTGTTTGGGGAACAAGTACTCAAATAGCAAACGTGCATATTCTCTGAGGGAAGGTGCTGGTAGGGGTAGATTTTGTAATGAGGCATTGGTGTGGTGTGCCTGCAGAGACAGCTGTCCTGGGGAAGGTCATTTGAGCAGAGTTCTTCACAATGGCTAGGGACCAGCCCAGTAGGGGGACGGGGGAGACTCCCATGGAGGGAGTGGTGTGGGTCAGTGGGATGGGGAAGCTTGCTTTCAGGAACACACCAGCCTGCAAAGAGATAATGATAATCCGGATGAGGGTAGGGAGAATGGATGCACTTGAGAGTTTTAGTAAAAGCTAGAGAGGTGGTTATGGACTGTGTGGTGAGTGAAGGAAGAGGGTGTCAAGTGTCACTGGTGCTGGACTTGCAACTGGTGAATGGGGTCTGCCATGGGCAACTGGGGAGGATGTCAGGCTTGGTGAGGGTAAGGAGCATGCATGTGGTTATGGACATGCTGCAGCTTGAGCTTCCTTTGAGGTGTTGAGTGGATGGTGGGTTTAGGGTCCAGACCAGAGAGTCAGGGTAGAGAGCTGTGGGCATGTGTGCAGTAAGAGAAGCCAGAGGCATGGGCCCAGTGAGGAGGCCAGAGGGCCTGGGATGAAGCCTTGAGAGACTCCAAGGTGGGAGAGGCAGAGGGGGACACCAGAGGCAGTGACCACAGAGTTGGGAGGAAGCCATGAGGTCTCAGTCAGGAGATGGGGAGTGTTCATTAGCCTCCATGGTTCCTGCAGCTCAGGAAGGTCTAGATGGGGTCTGTGGACATGGAAGAAATGGTGATGCTCTTATAAAAGTGATGCAGGCTGTGGCCAGAGGTGCGCTGAGGCCTTGGGTCCACCTGGTGTGGGGCCGGGAGTGGCAGGCCTGACCCAACCAGGGAGTAAGTGTCTCGCGCTTATGGGTCAGATGCTTCCGCTGCAGCTGCTCAGCCCTGCCCTGTGCAGGGCAGCCAGAGACATGATGTAGGCAAACAGCCACTTTGTGGCCTCTGCGTGCACTGTGGAGAGCTGTGTGTCCTGGCTGTCAGGGCCCTCTCCTGCAGCTCCCATCAAGTTAGGGAGACAGTGGATCTGGACCACGCTTTCTACAAGTGTATTTTGTTGTTGTTTTTATTTATTTAAAACAATTTTTTGTTGGCCATGCTGCATAGCATGTGGGATCTTCATTCCCTGACCAGGGTTCAGACCAACATCTCATGCATTAGAATCACGGAGTCTTGAGCACTGGCCTGCCAGGAAGGTCCTGGGAAACTTTAAAAAATTCTGATGCCTGGGCCTTCCTCACACCTGTTCTGATTAGTTGGTTTTGGGGAGCCGAGCCTCAGCATTTTTAAAAGTTTGCAGGTAATCCAGGTAATCCCACATTACCAGGGTTGAGAAACTGGATTAGGCATCTTGAAGATTCCGGTTTTGGAGAATGACAAGATCTAGTTGTGATTGTGGGAGTGATTGGCTGGGGTAGAGGGAGGCCACCAAGATCAAGAGGAGTTAAGGTGCTGGCTAGACAGCCTGTGGGGATGTCCATCAGACACTTGAAGTTAATCCTGTCAGGTTTTTAATCCCTTCAGTCAGTTTCCAGTTAATATCTGTGAGTATTGTCAGATAGCAGTCCAGTTTCATCCTGCATGTGGCAGTCCAGGCCTGAGGGCTGTTCTGTACACAGGACCATTGCCGCAGTCGTGACAGGTTCTTCCTCGGGCATAGGTGCAGCGAGGAGGAGGAAGTGGGTTCCTTACCTTGTGCCTTTAGATCACGTTGTTATTTTTTGCCTTTTTGTTCTAATAGGCCAGTCCCAAGATAATGAAAAGGAATTAGCTGCACTCTTCCAGCTGTGGCTGGAAACCAAAGACCAGGCCTTCTGTAAGGTATGTTGTGAGACCCTTCTGTAGTGTATGTTGTTGAGAACCACCAGCTCTTTGGTCTTGGGCTTCCAGAACCCTTGAGTTAAATAGAATTCTGGAGTCCATTGACCTGTCACTGTTTCCCTTTCTCCAGCAAGAAACCGAGGACAGCTCAGATGCCACAACGCCTGTTCCTCGGGTGTGAGTATAGCAGTACCCTGACTAAGGGTGGTGCCCCAGGAAACCCTTGTCCCAGTCCTGCCCTGGTTGTGCTGACATGTCCTTGTACGTTAGAGCCGGAGAGCTTGAGAGAGATGGGGTCCGTGGGTCCTTGCCTGCCTCAGCCTCCCTGGGGGGCAGCATGCTCCCAGAGTAGGAGTGTCGCCCCAGGAGTCTGAGTGGCAAGATCCACCTGTAGGTGTGTGCTTCTCCCCAGTCTCCCTTCAGTTCCCTTGGAGAATGGTGGTTCTGGGCGCTGGAGAAGAGGTGATAGACCTGTAGTTCTGGGCGCTGGAGAAGGGGTGATAGATAGACCCAGTGATTCTGGACGCTGGAGAAGGGGTGATGGACTCGGTGGTTCTGGGTGCTGGAAAAGGGGCAATGGACGCTGGTGGTTCTGGGTACTGAAGAAGGGGCGATGGACCCTGGTGGCTCTGTTCACTGAAGAATGGGCGATGGACCCTGGTGGTTCTGGACACTGGAAAAGGGGCGCTGGGCCTGGTGGTTCTGGACACTGGAGAAGGGGCGATGGACGCTGGTGGTTCTGGGTGCTGGAGAAGGGGCGATGGACGCTGGTGGTTCTGGGTGCTGGAGAAGGGGCGATGGACCCTGTGGTTCTGGGTGCTGGAGAAGGGGCGATGGACCTGGTGGTTCTGGGTGTTGGAAAAGGAGCGATGGATGCTGGTGGTTCTGTACGCTGGAGAAGGGGTGATGGGCCTGGTGGTTCTAGACTCTGGAGAAGGAGCGATGGACCCTGGTGGTTCTGGGTGCTGGAGAAGGGGCAATGGACCCTGGTGATCCGGGGTGATGGACCCTGGTGGTTCTGGGTGCTGGAGAAGGGGCAATGGACCCTAGTGGTTCTGGGTTCTGAAGAAGGGGCGATGGACCCTGGTGGTTCTGGACACTGGAATAGGGACGATGGGCCTGGTGGTTCTGGGCGCTGAAGAAGGGGCAATGGACCCTGGTGGTTCTGGATCCTGGAGAAGGGATGATGGGCCTGGTGGTTCTGGATGCTGGAGAAGGGGTGATGGACCCTGGTGGTTCTGGGTGCTGACGAAAGGGCGATGGACCCTGGTGGTTTGGGGCGATGGACCCTGGTGGTTCTGAACACTGGAATAGGAGCGATGGACCCTGGTGGTTCTGGACGTTGGAGAAGGGGTGATGGGCCTGGTGGTTCTGGGTACTGGTGGAGGGCGATGGACCCATAGGTCTTTGTGTTCCAGAAGGACTGACTACGTGGTGCGGCCCAGCACGGGGGAGGAGAAGCGAGTTTTTCAGGAGCAGGTGAGAAAAAACTGGACCCAGTGTAAATCTCTGTGTCTACAAGACCAGGTGGAGAGATGCTTTGAGCCCAAAATTCTTGGAAGCAGCTGATACTCTTAACCTCGCTGTTCCCTTAGTTGGGATTGCTTTTCCGGAGCAGAGGTGGTATGAAGAAGGGAATGGGAAACCTTTTGATGGTTTTTTTTTTTTTTTTTGCAAATAACAAAACACATTGACTTCTTGATGACTTTGCTAGTGACTGGCCTTTGGGGGTTGTCCTTTCCCCACTCTGTTCGGCTCAGTGGTCCTAGTGGAATAGCCTGAGTCGTCCTTGTTCCAGTCTCTGCAGGCTGACCCCTTATTGCTTGGGGTGGCTGGAGAGAGCCCTCTGACTGACTCAGGAACTTTGTCCCTTCTCTTGACAGGAGCGCTACCGGTACAGCCAGCCCCACAAGGCGTTCACCTTCCGCATGCACGGCTTCGAGTCTGTGGTAGGGCCTGTGAAGGGTGTGTTTGACAAGGAGACCTCGCTCAACAAGGCGCGGGAGCACTCTCTGCTGCGCTCTGACCGGCCCGCCTACGTCACCATCCTTTCCCTGGGTGCGCCACCTCCCCACCCCCACCTCCCAGCAAAGGCTGGAGGGTCAGTGTAGCTCCCGGAAGCTTTGCAGTGGGGACACGGAGGGCGGGCTCCTGCCCAGAGAGTCACAGGGAATCCTTGTTTTGTTTCTGGATTCTGTGCTCAGGTTTACATTCCTTTAGGAATTGTTCAGTTAGCTTAGGTGCAAGAATTTGTTTCCTCCAAACTGGGATTCTTTTAAAGGTGAGATTTTTCACCTTTTTTGTACCATGAATTGTTGGCAGTCTGGTAACCACCGGGCCCCTTCTCAGAATTAAGTTTTTAAATGCCTAAAATAAAATACAGTTATGAAAGAAACCAGTCATATTGCAAAAATATTCAAGCAGGTTTATGTTGCAGAAATAGGTCTTTATTATGATAAATGATGTGACGTTGCCACAGGTGTTGTGAATCCTCTGATTCCCACATAGTGATGAGTAAAATGATACTTTGAGTTGTCTCAGCAGCTGTGCTGTGGTAAGAAATCATCTGATCTGTGTTACAACATCACAGAACTGCCAGCATGTGGTGGGCAACATATGCCAGCAAAGATTGCGCCAGCCTTGGCTCACAGTGGAAGGAAATGCCGAGTTTCAGTTTAAGTTGTAATTATCTCCTGGACCCCGTGAACTCCCAAGTTGAGGGCCTTCAGTGTGGCTGAAAGTGTGAGGGGTGTGAAGGAAGCCGCCCCCAGAGGGCCGTGTCCCCCCGCTGCTGGGTCAGCAGCTGAGGGGCAGCTCCCCCAGGAACCCTGCTGATGTGTGCACTTCGCTGTTTCTGGTGTTAGTTCGTGACGCAGCAGCACGACTGCCCAACGGGGAGGGCACGCGGGCGGAGATCTGTGAGCTGCTCAAGGACTCCCAGTTCCTGGCGCCCGACGTCACCAGCACGCAGGTGTGAGGGGAAGGGCTGCTCGTGTTTTGTTCAGGGGTTTAAGGTTGCTTACAAGGGAATACAGAATGTGTGTGCTAAGACACTTCATTCGTGTCTGACTCTTTGCAACCCCATGGACTATACCCTGCCAGGCTCCTCTGTCCATGGGGATTCTCCAGGCCAGAATACTGGAGTGGGTTGCCATGCCCTCCTCCAGGGGCTCTTCCCAACTCAGGGTTTGAACCTGAACCTGTCTTATGTCTCCTGCATTGGCAGATAGGTTCTTTACCACTGGAATCACCTGGGAAGTCCACATGAGGGAATACAGACTGGAATAACAAATTTAATAAAACTGATGAGGAATTTCCTGGCAGTCCAGTGGTTAGGATTCTGAGCTTTCAGTGCCAAGGGCCTGGGTTGGGAAACTAAGATCCCACAAGCCAAGCAGCAAGGTAAAAAAAAAAAAACCCCAAAGAAAGGAGTTTGTCTGGGGAAGGGTGAGCAGAGCTGCCCTGTGACCTTGCTGACGGCGAGGCTTTCCTTCAGTGTCTCCTGAGGGTCCTCAACTCACCGTCTTCAGGGCAACTCCTCCCCCAGGTCTCAGAGTTTCTTGTTTTGCCGAGTGACAGGTGAGCTGCTGGGAGTAGGCTCTGTGTGGGGGCTGTGCCTCCCCACCCCTGGGTTTCCTCTGGCATCTGAGCCGGTGGTTTTCCTTCCCTTGTCCTGGGTCTCAGGTGAACACGGTGGTGAGCGGCGCCCTGGACCGGCTGCATTATGAGAAGGACCCGTGCGTGAAGTATGACATCGGGCGGAAGCTGTGGATCTACCTGCATCGGGACCGCAGCGAGGAGGAGTTCGGTATGTGCCCCACTAGCCCAGGGCGCCCTGACATTCTGTGCTGGCCCCACTCTTCTCCTTGGCATTCATTTAGGACGCCACTGTGCAGGGGGACGGAGCCCTGGCTCTCAGCTCCTTCCTGACCTCAGCTGCCCACTCTTGCCCACAGAGCGGATCCACCAAGCCCAAGCAGCTGCGGCCAAAGCCAGGAAAGCCCTCCAGCAGAAACCCAAGCCCCCGTCCAAGGTGGTGAGTGACCTTGTGGGACCGCGGTGGAGGGGCCGAGCCGTCCGTGCTGCCTGGCTCACGCTGTGTGTGTTCCCTCCCATGCGCGTGCAGAAGGCCAGCAGCAAGGAGGGTCCGGTGAAGGTCCTGAGTGGCGGCCCATCTGAGCAGAGCCAGCTGAGCCTTAGCGACTCCAGCATGCCCCCCACCCCGGTCACGCCCGTGACACCCACCACGCCTGCTCTGCCTGCCACACCGATCTCCCCGCCGCCAGTGCCGCCAGTGAACAAGAGCGGCCCCGCGACAGTCTCGGAACCGGCCAAGTCTGCGTCAGGGTGAGCATCCCGCCTCCTGTCGGGCCTTCTCCCTCCAGGCTCCTTTCGCGTGCTGTCCTGAGTTGCGTCTTCTTTCCCTGGGTGCTCCTTGCAGGGTTCTTCTCGTGTCCTCACCAACCATGCCGCAACTGGGAACCATGCTGTCCCCAGCATCCAGCCAGACCCCGCCGAGTTCTCAGGCTGCTGCCCGTGTTGTGAGCCACTCAGGCTCAGCGGGCTTCCCCAGGTGCGGGTGGTGGCCCCGCCCAGCCTTCCTGCCGTGACGCAGCCAGCAGGGCCGGCCCCAACACTTCCACCGATGCCCGCAGGAACGCAGATCCGCATGCCAGCCACTGGCGCGCAGGCCAAAGGCGGGCCACAGGTAAGAGGGATGGGCTGCCCACGTGGGCTCATGAACCTGATGGGCAGTCTGTGTCGGGACCCAGGACCTGGGTCACTGCTGCTGCTGATGGCATTTATCACAAGAGCTCAGTTAATGCTCAGGGCCCAGTGCCTGAGTTATGAGTTGTGTTTGCACGTCAGGAGTCAGAACTATAGGAAGTTTAATGATGTACCCCAGGCTGTGACATCAGGAACCTGGTGGATGAAGCTGGGATGTGAATGAGGCCTGTGCGTGTTGGTGTCAGGCTCTTCTGTCGTGATTCTAATCTTCTCTAGGCCACTGACCGTGGGGCTGTAGACAAGGGTCTCCTGCCTCGGGCCCCTGTGCTGTAAAGGGGTATGGTGTTTCCCCTCTCCTTGCATGGTTAAAGTGAGATGCTAGATATGAAAGTGTTTCTAAAAGTTAAACTGTTCTACCAGCATGTCAGAGCTCCACACTGTCCATTTCATGGGGTAGTGAGTGCTCAGTACTATAAGCTTAGAAACCCTCCTAGGGGAATGCGTCTTGGGTGGTGACAGCTGGAGACCTCTCTGGGTGCCGGTCTGTGGCTTCCTGTCTAATTAAACTCTCGGCCCCCTGCCCGGAACTAGACAGTCATGGCCACTGTTCCAGTCAAAGCACAGACAGCGACGGCCACCGTGCAGCGTCCGGGACCCGGGTCGGCGGGGCTCACGGTGACAAGTCTCCCTGCGGCAGCCAACCCCGCGAGCAAGCCCGCCACCAGCTCTCCTGGGGGCTCCGCTCCCAGCACCCCCACAGCGGCCGTTCTTCAGAACGTCGCGGGACAGAACATTATCAAGCAGGTACATGAAGCCTCTGCGCGGGTCTGAGTCCTTTGTCTGGAATCAGAGGGAACCTTAGTGGTTTGTGACCTCTGATTCTGAGTTCATTTCTATTCAAGTGTGAGTTTCCAGCAAGGGCAGTGCAAGCTTGGGAGATGCTGGAAAGGGGTGTTTTGTTTCTTTCCATGTAATTCAGGATTTAGTAGCTGAGTCTTTGGGTTTGGAGTCAACTTTTCACGGATTTGCTTAAACCTAAAACCCTGTAGATAGATAGAGTGCCTGATGAACTATGGACGGAGGTTCTTAACACTGTACAGGAGACAGGGATCAAGACCATCCCCATAGAAAGGTGAAGGTGAAGTCGCTCAGTCGTGTCCGACTCTTTGTGACCCCGTGGACTGTGACCTACTAGGCTTCTCTGTCCATGGGATTCTCCAGGCAAGAATACTGGAGTGGATTGCCATTTCCTTCTGCAGAGGATCTTCCCGACCTAGGGATCGAACCCGGGTCTCCCGCATTGGAGGCAGATGCTTTAACCTCTGAGCCACCAGGGAAGCTAGATTCCATAGAAAAGAAATGCAAAAAAGCAGAATAGCTGTCTGAGGAGGCCTTACAAATAGCTGTGAAAAGAGAAGCGAAAAGCAAAGGAGAAAAGGAAAGATTCAAGCATCTGAATGCAGAGTTCCAAAGAATAGCAAGGAGAGATAAGAAAGCCTTCCTCACTGATCAATGCAAAGAAATATGGAAAACAATAGAGTGAAAGACTAGAAATCTCTTCAAGAAAATTAGAGATACCAAGAAAATATTTCATGCAAAGATGAGCTCAATAAAGGACAGAAAAAATAGTATGGACCTAACAGAAGCAGAAGATACTAAGAATAGGTGGCAAGAATACACAGAAGAACTGTACAAAAAAGATCTTCACGACCCAGATAATCAGGATGGTGTGATCACTCACCTAAAGCCAGACATTCTGGAATGTGAAGTCAAGTGGGCCTTAGAAACCATCACTACAAACAGAGCTAGTGGGGTGATGGAATTTCAGTTGAACTATTTCAAATCCTGAAAGATGATGCTGTGAAAGTGCTGCATTGAATATGCCAGCAATTTGGAAAACTCAGCAGTGGCCACAGGACTGGAAAAGGTCAGTTTTCATTCCAATCCCAAAGAAAGGCAATGCCAAAGAATGCTCAAACTACCGCACAATTGCACTCATCTCACACGCTAGTAAAGTAATGCTCAAAATTCTCCAAGCCAGGCTTCAGCAATATGTGAACTGTGAACTCCCTGATGTTCAAGCTGGTTTTAGAAAAGGCAGAGGAACCAGAGATCAAATTGCCAACATCCGCTGGATCATGGAAAAAGCAAGAGAGTTCCAGAAAAACATCTATTTCTGCTTTATTGACTATGCCAAAGCCTTTGACTGTGTGGATCACAAGAAACTGTGGAAAATTCTGAGAGAGATGGGAATACCAGACCACCTGACCTGCCTCTTGAGAAATCTGTATGCAGGTCAGGAAGCAACAGTTAGAACTGGACNATTGCCAACATCTGTTGGATCATGGAAAAAGCAAGAAAGTTCCAGAAAAACATCTACTTCTGCTTTATTGACTGTGCTAAAGCCTTTGACTGTGTGGATCACAATAAACTGTAGAAAATTCTGACAGAGATGGGAATACCAGATCACCTGACTTCCCTCTTGAGAAACCTATATGCAGGTCAGGAAGCAGCAGTTAGAACTGGACATGGAACCACAGACTGGTGGCAAGTAGGAAACGGAGTACGTCAAGGCTGTATATTGTCACCCTGCTTATTTAACTTATATGCAGAGTACATCATGAGAAACACTAGGCTGGAGGAAGCACAAGCTGGAATCAAGATTGCTGGGAGAAATATCAATAACTTCAGCTATGCAGATGATACCACCCCTATGGCAGAAAGTGAAGAAGAACTAAAGAGCTTCTTGATGAAAGTGAAAGAGGAGAGTGAAAAAGTTGGCTTAAAGCTCAACATTCAGAAAACTAAGATCATGACATCTGGTCCTATCACTTCATGGCAAATAGAAGGGGAAACAATGGAAACAGTGTCAGACTTATTTTTTGGGGCTCCAAAATCACCGCAGTTGGTAACTGCAGCCATGAAATTAAAAGACACTTACTCCTTGGAAGGAAAGTTATGATCAACCTAGATAGCATATTCAAAAGCAGAGACATTATTTTGCCAACAAAGATCTGTCTAGTCAAAGCTATGGTTTTTCATGTGGTCATGTATGGATGTGAGAGTTGGACTGTGAAGAAAGCTGAGCACAGAAGAATTGATGCTTTTGAACTGTGGTGTTGGAGAAGACTCTTGAGAGTCCCTTAGACTGCAAGGAGATCCAACCAGTCCATTCTAAAGGAGATCAGTCCTAGGTGTTCTTTTGAAGGACTGATGCTAAAGCTGAAACTCCAGTACTTTGGCCACCTGATGTGAAGAGCTGACCCACTGAAAAGACCCTGATGCTGGGGGGGGGGGGGGTTGGGGGCAGGAGGAGAAGGGGATGACAGAGAATGAGATGGCTGGATGACATCACTGACTCGATGGACGTGAGTCTGAGTGAACTCTGGGAGTTGATGATGGACAGGTAGACCTGGCATGCTGTGATTCATGGGGTCGCAAAGAGTCGGACACGACTGAGTGACCGAACTACTGTGTACTGGGCACTTTGCTGGAAAGTTTACACATACTTTTTAATTTTATCTTCACAATAATATGAAATTTAATAATTTCACTTTACAGAAAATTAATCTGCATGTCGTCCAACTTTATGAATGAAATTGCCAAATTCTTATTGTGAATAAAAACTTCACAATTAAGATTTGGGGCCCAAATTTGACCTCAGATTTCAGTGTCTATAATTCATACACTTCTAGGAATGAGAAACTGATGAACTTGGGGATGTCAGTGGACATATCCTGGAGTCAGAGTGCCTGGATTCACATCACACCTCTGCTGGGTTTCAGTCATATAGCCTGAAACAAGATCCTTAAACATTCTGTACCTCATTTTCTCTTTGATTAAAAAAGAGAAACAATGGCACCTACTTGATAAAGTTGGTTTTTGAAATTTAAATGAATATGTGTCTGTGTGTATCATGTGTATATATTTTGTTGTTGTTTAGTTGCTAAGTTGTGTCTGACTTTTTGCAACCCCATGGATTGCAGTGTGCCATGTAATATCTGTATACTCTGTATATGTATGAATACATGTATATACGTTATATATACATCTTCAAAAGTAGTTTTTCTATGTGTCAAGCCCAAGGTAGTTGTCTGCTAATATTAATATTGCTATGCCACATGTATTTAAGGTGAAATTATTTTTTAGAGCCCTGGAGATATAGACACTGAGGCCAGGAAAAAAGGTTGACCAGTATAATGTAGATCATGATTAGTGTCACTAAACTTAAAGATACTATATATTTTTTGGTTAAAAAATTTTTTAATATATAAAAGTCTGAATTTCTATTAGTAGAACAGATCTTTATTTTCTAAAATGTCTTATATTTCTAATACCATAATAATTCTTCCAACATATATCCTTCAGAAATCTTCATTGTACTTTTTAAAAGATGTTAAAACCCCCTTTTGTGTTTTTGATAAATTAAGTTTATCTAGGTTTTTCTAGAAACACTTTTGGGACTTTAGTTAGGAGGAGAATAAAACAGTTTTCATAGTTAAGTGTAAGCCACAAAGCAATCTTTTTCAGATAAGAGACATGATAATAGATCCACTGAAGTTCTGATGGATTCAAGCTCCAATTCTTACACTGTATTTCAGAAGAAAATTGTATAAAGGGAGAACGTGAGCACTATAGATATATGAAACTGGGATTTGCTTTCAGAATTATATAGGATTGAAATTGGTAACTGTCTTAATTGCCTATTATGGGTTTGAGTGAAATTCTAACATCTGTTCAAGCAGTAATTATGGTTATCCTATAAACTCTTCTTTTTGTTCATTTTTTCATTTAGTTGTTAAATATCTCTTGATCTTCTGATGTACTCCAGTTACTGTGTGAAGGACTCAGAAGGTTGACCAAGGGGTTATTCTTTATGACAAGCAATTCACAGTCATGTGGGAGAGACAAATGTGAAATGGATTACTAAGCACATAGTATTATGGGATACAGAGTAAGACCTGTATCACCTGGAGGGTGAGAAAGTCTTCCTGGAGAAAATGACACTTGAGTGGATCTTAAGGATATGTGGGTCTAATCAGGAGGAGTGAGGGAGAGAAAGGAATTATGTTCTAATTAAGGGGAAGCAGAATGAGTAGTCATGCAGATGAGGTGTGGCCTGGTTATAGATGGGAAAGGCTTAAGCCTTTCAGTGTTGCCAGAATATAAAGGGCAAGGCCTGCCTGCATTCTTGTAGGGGGAGAGGGGTGTGTGCTTTGGGGCACTCACCTAGACCAGTAGTGAAGAAGATGGAGGCAATGAAGACGGGCACATTTTAGGACTATTTGCTGTTTTAGTGAAGACTCTCTCACCTAGATACTAAATCCAGAAGACTTAACAAATAAATAAATAAATAAATAAATAAATAAATAAAAAAAGAGAGAGAAAGCAGTTTAATCACACTATTTTAAGAAAAAATTTTATGTGAGTGTAGTTGATTTACAATGTTGTGCTAGTTTCAGGTGTGCATCAAAGTGAATCATATGCATATCCATATATATATATATATGTTTCAGATTATTTTCCCATATAGGCCATACAGAATATTGAGTAGAGTTCCCTGTGCTATACAGTAGGTCCTTATTAGTTATCTATTTTATATATAGTAGTATTATTGGGCTGTACCCACAGGCCAATAAAGTCCGTTGTTGCCCAGCCTCAAGACTGAAGAAAATACTTGGAGTCAGCAACAGAGACATCAGTGGTTTAATGGACAGAGGAGCTTACATGTCTGAAGCAAGCTCCTGCAGTGAAATCCTAACATGTGTGGCCTATGGCAGGGCAGGACACAGCAGTGCTCTTTTCTCTTCAGGTAGTGGGGAGATTACCAGTTATAAGGGATCTGACATCAGGTGGGCTTTTTAGGTTCCAGGGAAACCAGAAAGGAGGCACTAGGCTCACTGCCCCTTTGATAAGCCATCACTGGTTGAGGCCTGGAGCAAGAACGTAGGAAGTCCAGTCATGAGAGTAGGTTGCAGGTGAAACAGGCCCTGGTTGGGCTCGTGATGTACAGAAAGCAAGAGAACAGCCATCTTGAGTGGCTGACCATACGCTACATACCTTACATAACCTGGGTGACTTTTACAATCTTAGTCTGCCCCCTTCATCTATGTCCTTGGGGTCAGGTTTGTAGAGGGCACTGCAACCAGATACAACAGATATAGTACAGACAGGCCACTCCTCATTTTCACAAAGCCAGAGCCACTCCTTTGAGGAGGGGTGGACCCTGGCTCTAAAAGAAACATTCCGTTGGCTGAGTCAGCAGTCACAGTACAGGGCTGCCACCTCATGTTATGTTGATTACCATTAGGGGTAGACCTATTAGATCTTTCCAAACAAAAAACAGTCCTGGTAGATGGACCTGTGTGTCTAAAAGCTAGCCTATTCCACTCCACACAGCATAGCTCATGAGCAGTGAGTTGTCCAGTAATATTTACCAACAAGGTTCCTTCTGATGTATTGGTGTATGGGACCAGAAGATGGTGAGTCCTTTTCCCCTATTGTCAGTAGTCTCCAAATAGTCACATTAACAAGGTTGTTTTTTCATGGCAGTCCAAAGGAGGATGACAGCTGTATCTCACCCTAGACTGAGCAATTAGACAGATTGCCGTGAGGCCACTGTTGCTGCTGAGTCCTCAGATATCCTGTATCAGACTAAGGACATAAGACATCTATCAGGTACAACACAGGGGAGATCAGAGATAATACCACACCCGCCTGTGGTCTTTGTTCTGGTCTGCAATACAGGTCAGAAAACTCAAGTTTTCAGTAATCTAAGAACAAGTCTAAAATCATGTATACAATGGACACCTAGTTTTACTTTGGATTTCTGAATCACCGCTACTCCATTTTGACTTTTGAATGTATTCCCTTTTTCCATGGGCAAAGCAGATGTACAGTGTATGTCTGAAACATACTCAGAGGTATGTTAATAGGGACATAGTTTATAGGATATACCTTTTATCACTTACATCCAGCTGTCAACCATTGTGCATGTACTTGCATTTAGCAGCAGGCCTAAAGCAATAGTTTTAGCTGGGACAATTTCAGTAGATAATTCTCTTCCATTCAGAACATCAGGGTAAAAGTATGGTGAACACAATAACTTGTGCAAATACAGACTTCAGTTAACAGAACTAGAATTTAACACTGAAACATAATATTGGTTTCTCTAACATTACCTTCATTTCCACCAGACAGAGCCAAATCAAAAATAATTTGTTTGAAAAAATGAGTCTGGTCAGTTTAGCAAATAGGCTCCTCCAAACTGTCTACGGGAGAATGCTTCAAGAGTATCAGACTGAATTTCCAAAGGGCCTCACAAGGCCAGGAAAGCTATGCCAAAGCCCTGCTGTCAGGCTCTGTCTTGATGGATTTTTCTCTTCTAAAAGCCCCCAAAATATTGAGGTTCTTGCACATGCTAGGAGACAGTCTTCTCTGTTCCCCTGGTAAAACTTCTCAGGACCCAAGTCTCTGATTTGGGTAACTTCAGGGACTATGCAGAGAGAAAAAGGAAATGCTTCAGTTCTACCCTCAGGTGTAGTTTATCAAATTGCTATAAATCATAACGACTTGAGGGGATGTGCTTCCCTATATCTGGGAAACAGATCAGAACCAGTAACACTGCACACAAAGCCCATAAAAATAACATTTGCTGGGTTGGTCTGCATTATGTCCAAAAGCTCCAACAGAGGACCCAGACCAGAAGCCTTGGTCCTTGAGAAAGCTATCAAAGAGTTGCAGACTAGCACTTCAGGCTCAAGCACAAAGCAAAGTTTATTAAAGCATAGTTATACTCTGAGAGGGAGAGTGGGCTCTTTCTGCAAAGTGAAACAAGAATTCCTGTACAGGCTTTGGGGTTTTCATAAGGAATTGTTCTGCAAGGAGGTGGGGTGTGATTCTGGGTGAGTGGCAGGGGATTATTGTTTGATTAATAGTCCTGGGGACTATTAACTAATTAACATTTGATTAACAGTCCAGGATATTATTGTTTGATTAACATCCATTGGATCATTGAAAAAGCAAGAGAGTTCCAGAAAAACATCTACTTCTGTTTTATTGACTATACCAAAGCCATTGACTGTGGTATCACAACAAACTGGAAAATTCTGAAAGAGATGGAGATACCAGGACTCTTGACCTGCCTCCTGAGAAATCTGTATGCAGATCAAGAAGCAACAGTTAGAACTGGACATGGAAAAACAGACTGGTTCCAAATAGGGGAAAGAGTATGTAAAGGCTGTATATTGTCACCCTGCTTATTTAATGTCTATGCAGAGTACATCATGAAAAATGCTGGGCTGGAAGAAGCACAAGCTGAAATCAAGATTGCCAGGAGAAATATCAATAACCTCAGATATGCAGATGACACAACCCTTATGGCAGAAAGTGAAGAATAATTAAAGAGCCTCTTGATGAAAGTGAAAGGGGAGAGTGAAAAAGTTGGCTTAAAACTCAACATTCAGAAAACTAAGATCATAGCATCTAGTCTCATCACTTCATGGTAGATAGATGGGGAAACAAAGGAAACAGTGACAGACTTTAATTTTTTGGCTCCAAAATCACTGCAGATGGTGACTGCAGCCATGAAATTAAGAGACATTTGCTCCTTGGAAGAAAAGTTATGACCAACCTAGACAACTTATTAAAAAGCAGAGACATTACTTTGCTAACAAAGGTCCATCTAGTTAAAGCTGTGTTTTTCCCAGTAATCATGTATGGATGTGAGAGTTGGACTATAAAGAAAACGAGTGCTGAAAAAATGATACTTTTGAACTGTGGCATTGGAGAAGACTCTTGAGAGTCCCTTGGACAGCAAGGAGATCCAACCAGTCCATCCTAAAGGAAATCAGGCCTGAATATTCATTGGAAGGACTGATGCTGAAACTCAAACTCCAGTACTTTAGCCACCTGATGTGAAGAGCTGATTCATTTGAAAAGACCCTGATGCTGGGAAAGATTGAAGGCAGGAGAATAGGGGGCAACAGAGGATGAGATGGTTGGATGGCATCACCAACTCAATGAACAGGAGTTTGAATAAACCCCAGGACTCAGTGATGGACAGGGAGGCCTGGCATGCTGCAGTCCATGGGGTCTCAGAGTCAGACCGACTGAGCAACTGAACTGAACTGAGCAGTCCTGAGTTCTGTAACAAGTTCATTGTTGTGCTTGCCTTTACTCTTTATTCCCTAAGAAAAGCCCACCTGGGGGAGGACAAAACCACATGGAGCTTTTATTATAATGTTGGTATAATGAGTTTGGGTTTACTAGAGTTTATCCATTTGCCTGACTCTCTGGGCATGTGTTGCCCAGGGAGGTTTTCTCTTCTTACTATGTTCCCTCTTTATCAGGATAAATTGTCCACCACCTGACCATAGATAGCTTCACCAGTTCTGGGGGGGGGTCAGGGGAGGGTCCCAGATGGCGGGGGCATACCTTGGCTAGTTCCCTCTTGTCTTTTTGTCACTGTTACCTCCTTGCTATTAATGCCTAATGACCTAAGATAACCATAGTCACCAGCTCACTCAGTAACCAATCCTTTTGTTAACTTTTAATGAAGCCATTTGGTCTTCCATTATGATTCTTTCTTACTCAGTTTTGCAATATATCTGAAATTTATATGAGACCTGTTATTGTCAAAAGATCTTTTCTATAAATCTTGAAGATGAAGCCCTTTTGCAGACAGCATCAGAGTAAAACAATAACTCTCTGTAAAAGACAAAAGACTTAAAAACACAGGGATAAGAACTCAGCTGGTAAAGAATCCACCTGCAGTGCTGGAGACTTGAGTTTGATCCCTGGGTTGAGAAGATACCCTGGAGAAGGGAAGGGCTACCCATTCCAGTATTCTGACCTGGAGAATTCCATGGACGGTATAGTTCATGGAGTCGCAAAGAGACATGATTCAGCGACTTTCACTAAGCACCTGCTTATGATATAATCAAAAAGAGACTTGTTTATGATAATAGTATTATGACTGATGATAATCTAAACCCTTAAAAACCTTAATCTCTGACAAAAAGCCATGAAGCAAATAATTGTGCATTTCCCGACTGGAAAACTCAATGCCTTGGTCTTCCTCTCTTCTCCAGGAAAGGGTAGAGAAACTAAGACCTGCTCAGCAATTAATTTCCAATATTTTATCTTATTTTAAATCACTCCTGAATTCTCTTCTTTCAACTTTAGTTTCAAGTTACCAAAATCTGGAGAGACTATTTAGATAGACATTCTCCAAACATAATTATTTCTGTAGAGTTTACCTAAAAGCTCTTTTTTCTCCTTTATTCTTAGAGGACAGAGAACATTAACGTTCCATCTCAAAGGCACAAAAGTGAGGTGAAGTGAAGTCGCTTAGTTGTGTCCGACTCTTTGCAAGCCCATGGACTGTAGCCTACCAGGCTTCTTCGTCCCTGGGATTCTCCAGGCAGGAATACTGGAGTGGGTTGCCATTTCCTTCTCCAGGAGATCTTCCCAACCAAGGGATCAAACCTGGGTCTCCCATATTGCAGGCAGACACTTTAACATCTGACCCACCAGGGAAGTCAGGAAATACCAATTCCTTCTAGAAAGCTAGCTTAATCCATCACAAAAGGCTCATTTGAATATAATAGCAGAGACACTAGAGGTCATTGTTCTCTAAATCTCTTGGCAGCCCCTATTAATCAAGGACAGCCACCCCAGAGCTCCTCATACTAGAAGATGGCCAACCTGGGATTCCCCCCTTCACCAACTTTTGGGATCATCCCTGAAACTTTTGGGCTCTGTGTTTAGTGGGTAGTCACCCTGGGATCACAGCTGTGATGTTCAGGCCCCACATTCTAGTGGACAGCCCTGGAAACTGTCCATTCCCCATTTGGTATTTCCCAGCATCTCAGTGCTCATGGAAGTTTCCTACATTTCCTGGTTGCTCAGCCATGTGTTGGGCTGTACCCTGCAGGCCTACAAGACCTGTGTTTGCCTAGCTTCCAGACCAAAGAAAGAACCTGAGTCAGCAACAGAGACATCAGTTGTTTAATGGATGGGGGACTTACACATCAGAAGTAAGGTCCTGGAGCGGCATCCCATCATGTGTCATGGTAGTCAGGACATGGTGGTGGTCTTTGCTCAACCACATATTTTTTTAATAAATTTTTTTTCAGCAAAAAACATAAACCTCATGCAAGTAGCCAATAAAAATCTAAACTTCTTGGAATATATAGTGCTGAGAGCCAGCATGGGGAATCCTGCCTGTGGCAAAGGTCATGAGGAAGAGGCCTGACAGGCAAAGGTGAGATCAGGCCTCGAGGGAACCCCCCTGGATCTTCTCGAGCATCCACCCCAAAAATAGATTTTGTCTGCCTTATTGCATTATGCCTTTCACCAACTCTTCTGACATTAACAGGGGGCTATCCCCCACCACCTTTCTCTGAAAAGAGTTAATTTAGAGCTCCAGTTAATAAGTCTCCTGGGTGTAACAAGAGTGTTTCAGTCCAAAAACTCCTCTGATGCCTCTCTAGCCTGCCTGAAAAGTTTATCTGGCCTCTTATAACTACACATGTGATTATTCACAGCCTTCCAACTGTGAGAGGCATGAGATGCTCTAAACTTTCTAAATACAGAGTCTTTTGAGAAGTTAGAAATTATTAGTGTAATATTAGTGGATTGTTAGAAATATACTGGTGGAGGGTTTCATTGTAGAGGCAATATTTGCTGCTAAGTCTCCACATCCCTTATCCCTTATATACATTAATTGATATAACTGGCATATAGGAAAAATAAGTAATAATCTTTGATATTAATCATGTTAAACCTTAGGCTAGTAAGTTCTTTTCTTGATTATAGCCCACTGCACCTTTTCCCTGTAGGAATACAACTTTATCTGACACCTTCGGAGGGTGGCGCCTGGTTTAAGAAAAATCACCCTTGGAAAAAATAAGTTTTCTGGTTGACTGACCGTTATCAGAAAGAAAGGGTCATAAAATGTTAGCAGGCCCCCTGGCCAGAAGATGATGTAAAACCACCTAAGACCTTTGTATGCATGCATAAAGAGTGCCTGGTCTCGATAAGGGTCAGGTCTGTTGACCTTGCATGACTTTGTATTATCCATTGATCTCTATGTACAACTTAAAGTATAAAAGCTTTCCTGAAAAATAAGGAGATAGACCAGTTCCTGGAAAGAATGGTTTCCCCTGTGTTTCTTTTCTTTTTCTCCTTTTCAGGCTAATTCCTGTCTGGAGTACAGAGGCTCGCCATGTCTACTTATTTGCCCGGGCTTCTAAGACCCATGCGAGAGGGAGCCCAAGGCGGGGCACCCTCTGCTATTCAAGCGGGCACCTGTGGCCTACATAGATGGTGCAAGTCCCTTGTCTCGGGGCTTTATTTGTCTCCTGTGTAAACCAAGGAATTTCAGCCTCTTTTCTCATCTATTTTCTCCACTACACTATTATTTCCTAATCTCTCTTTATATCTCTAAATAAATAAATTTCTCCTCGCCAACGCTGTCCCTGTTTCAAATTCCCTGAATCCACCAGGGCTGGATCCCGGCCATATAGCATTATTAAAAATTAATAAGGAATACACATGCACACAGCACTCGGGTTTTGCCCTTTTCAAGTCAGACAATGAAGAAGGCTTTTCCTCTTGGCTTAAATGTTCGCTCTAACTGCCAGCACCTATACTGCATTAGCTGTTTAAGATTATAACTCTTAAAATGAGTCCCCAAACCTATGACAGAAAACAGCAAAGAAATAATGAAAAACTGTTTATCTTTTGGGTTAGCCAAAAATTTCCTTTTTTTTTTTTTTAAGTAAAAATAAAAGATTTTTCATTTTCACCAAGAACTTTGTAGAACAACATATTCACCATTTTGTTTCACTGCTACTGCTACTTTCTGCCATTTTTCAGGCAACTTCATAATTCCCTCTTCCAAAACCTTTTTATCTTTTTGAAGAAAGAACTGTTCCAGATGCCTTTTACAGTTTTCTAGGGAATTGACATTTTTTTTCCATTAAGAAAATTTTGTAGAGGCTGAAATAAATAGACATCTGAAGGTACAATATCTGGTGAATACAGTAGATGAACCAGAACTTCCTAGCCATGCTATAACAGTTTTTGCCTGGTTATCAAAGAAACATGTGTCTTAACCTGATGGAAGATGATGAATTTCTGTTGATTAATTCCTGAGGCTTTTCATTGAATGCTGCTTTCAGTTGTTCTGCTGGGAGCAGTAGTTGTTGAAATTAATAGTTTGATTTTCCAGAAGGAGCTCATAATAGAAGTCTTCTTTCCAGTCCCACTGTATACACAACATCACCTTCTCTGGGCTTTGGTGTGGTTTGTGGTATTTATTTTGTTTGTCCCATGATCTTTTCTGTTCCATATTATTGTACAGTATCCACTTTTCATCTCCAGTCACAATTGGTTATAAAAACATAACATTTTCATTATGTTTAAGTAGAAAACCACATGCAGATACAAAGTTAAGAAGGTTCTTTTTTGCCTAACTTGTGTGGAACCCAGATATCAAAGTGATTAATGTAACCAAGATGGTACAAATGACTTTCAACACTTGATTTGGATATTTGGAGTATGTTGGCTCTCTCCTGCATGGTATAACATTGACTGGTCTCATTAATGTCTCAAATGTGATCTCCATTAACTTCAACTGGTCTAACCTACCATGGGGCATTGTCTAGTGAGCAATCTCCAGCATGAAACTTTGCAATCACTTTTTACGTGTTCAATCAGTCACAGCACCTTCTCAGCACATTGCACATATCCTTTTTCAGCACTTAACTTGAGCTTTTATTTTTCTTGAAATAATGCAGCATAATATGTCAAAATTGTTCCTTTTTTTATCCATCTTCTATATTAAAGTGACTACATAAAACTTTATCAATTTTGATAAGTTTTTAAAATTCATGCTGATGTGACAGCTGTCACAATACAATCTCAGTGATCAATGCATAGAAATAGAGGAAAACAATAGAATAGGAAAGAATAGAGATCTCTTCAAGAAAATTAGTGATACCAAGGGGACATTTTGTGCAAATATGGGCACAATAAAGGACAGAAATCGTATGGACCTAACAGAAGCAGAGGATATTAAGAAGAGGTGGCAAGAATATACAGAACTCTACAAAAAAGACCTTCATGACCCAGATAACTGCAATGGTGTGATCACTCACCTAGAGCCAGACATCCTGAAATGCAGAGTCAAGTGGGCCATAGAAAGCATCATATGAACAAAGCTAGTGGAGATGATGGAATTCCACTTGAGCTGTTTCAAATCCTGAAAGATGATGCTGTGAAGGTGTTGCACTCAAAATGAGAGCAAATTTGGAAAACTCAGCAATGGGCACAGGACTGGAAAAGGTCAGTTTTCATTCCATTCCCAAAGAAGGGCAAAGCCAAAGCATGCTCAAGCTACCTCACAATTGCACTCATCTCATAAATTAATGCTCAAAATTCTCCAAGCCAGGCTCCAACAGTATGTGAATCATGAACTTCCAGATGTTCCAGCTGGATTTAGAAAAGGCAGAGGAACCAGAGATCAAATTCCCAACATCTGTTGGATCATGGAAAAAGCAAGAGAGTTCCATAAAAACATCAACTTCTGCTTTATTGACTATGCCAAAGCCTTTGACTGTGTGTATCACAATCAACTGTGGAAAATTCTGAAAGAGATGGAAATACCAGACCACTTGATCTGCCTCCTGAGAAATCTGTTTGCAGGTCAGGAAGCAACAGTTAGAACTGGACATGGAACAGCAGACTGGTTTCAAATAGGGAAAAGAATACATCAAGCCTGTATATTGTCACTCTGCTTATTTGACTTTTATGCAGATTACATCATGAGAAATGCTGGGCTGGATGAAGCACAAGCTGGAATCAAGATTGTCGGGAGAAATATCAATAACTTCAGAGATGAGGACGACAGCACCCTTATGGCAGAAAATGAAGAAGAACTAAAGAACCTCTTGATGAAAGTGAAAGAGGAGAATGAAAAAGTTGGCTTAAAGCTCAACATTCAGAAAACTAAGATCATGGCATCTGGTTCTATCACTTCATGGCAAATAGATAGGGAAAAATTGTCACTCTGCTTATTTGACTTTTATGCAGATTACATCATGAGAAATGCTGGGCTGGATGAAGCACAAGCTGGAATCAAGATTGTCGGGAGAAATATCAATAACTTCAGAGATGAGGACGACAGCACCCTTATGGCAGAAAATGAAGAAGAACTAAAGAACCTCTTGATGAAAGTGAAAGAGGAGAATGAAAAAGTTGGCTTAAAGCTCAACATTCAGAAAACTAAGATCATGGCATCTGGTTCTATCACTTCATGGCAAATAGATAGGGAAACCATGGAAACATTGAGAAATTTTATTTTTTTGAGCTCCAAAATCAATGCAGATGGTGACTGGATCAACCGAGACAGCATATTAAAAAGCAGAGCATTACTTTGCTAACAAAGGTCCATCTAGTTAAAGCTGTGTTTTTTCCAGTAGTCATGTATGGATGTAAGAGTTGGACTATAAAGAAAGCTGAGCACTGAAGAACTGATGCTTTTGAAGTGTGATGTTGGAAAAGACTCTTGAGAGATCCTTGGACAGCAAGGAGATCCAACCAGTCCATCCTAAAGGAAATCAGCCCTGAATATTCATTGGAAGGACTGATGATGAAGCTGAAGTTCCAGTACTTTGGCCACCTGATACAAAGAGCTGACTCATTTGAAAAGACCCTGATGCTGGGAAGGATTGAAGGCAGGAGGAGAAGGGGATGATAGAAGATAAGATAATTGGATGACATCACTGACTCGGTGGACATGAGTTTGAGTAAGCCCCGGGAGTTGGTGATGGACAGGGAAGCATGGCTAGCTGCAGTCCATGAGGTCACAAAAAGCAGGGCATGACTGAGTGATTGAACTAACTAACTAACTAACAATACCATCTAAAAACTTTGCTTCAAATGAATTAAACTAAGTGCTGCTAAATCCGTCTATGGAAAAAAACCAGACGAATCTTTTGGTCAACCCAATATTTACCTTTTCTTGTCGTCTAAGTGTTTTGTGTAGAATAATGTGTAGGATGACTATAAAAGTTCAATAATATAACTATGGGATGTGTTAGCTATGAAATATCTAATATATGTGAGGTGACACAGA
>SJXQ01008576.1:6463-42121 GCA_006408695.1 Aepyceros melampus | reverse complement strand
ACCCTGGGATTTCTTTGGAAGGAATGATGCTAGAACTGAAGCTCCAGTACTTTGGCCACCTCATGCGAAGAGTTGACTCATTGGAAAATACCCTGATGCTGGGAGGGATTGGGGGCAGGAGGAGAAGGGGACGACCGAGGATGAGATGGCTGGATGGCATCACGGACTCAATGGACATGAGTCTGAGTGAACTCCAGGAGTTGGTGATGGACAGGGAGGCCTGGCGTGCTGCGATTCATGGGGTCGCAAAGAGTCGGACATGACTGAGCGACTGAATGGAACGGAGTGTGTACATGTCAGTCCTAATCTCCCAATTTATCCTCCCCCTCCACTTTCCCCCTTGGAAACCATAAGTTTGTTTTATATGTCTGTGGGCCTATTTCTGTTCTGTACATAAGCTCATTTGTACCATTTTAAAGATTCTACATAAATCGATATTGTGTGCTGTTTATCTTTCTCTGTCTGACTTACTTCACTCAGTATGACAATCTCTAGGTCCATCCATGTTACTGCAAATGGCATGATTTCATTCTTTTGTATGGCTAAGAAATATTCCATTGTATATATATATATATATATATATATATATATACACACAACATCTTTATCACGCATAACTTCTACATGTGCCAGGAGGCCAAAAAATTTCATGTGACTTGCTTTCATTCGATCTTTGATTTATTGCTGTGATCTAGAATGGAGCCCCAGTATCTCAGTCTGCTTGTATTTCAAAATTCACCCACGTTGTTGTGTATATCAGATGCTCACTACTTCTCATTGTTGTGTGACTGGATAGACCACAATTTGCTTATCCACTTATCTGCTAATGGACAACGGTGTTTGTTTCTAGTTCGGGGCTATTACAAAAAAAGAATCAGACATGACTGAGTGACTGAGCACAAATAAGCTGCTATGAACATTCATGTACAAAATCTTTGTATGGATGTATATTTCCTTTTCGCTTGGGTAAATATCTGTGAGCAGAATGGCTGGATCACATGGTAAGTGTATGCTTAACCTTTTGAGAAACTGCCAAGCTGTTTTCCAAACCACCTGTATCACTTTTGACTCCCTCCAGAATGTAAAGTGGTTTTGGGTTTACCAGGGCTTAGGTCAATCTTTTTAGCTCTAGCCATTCTCTGATAGATGCGTAGTGAATCTCACTGTGGTTTTAATTTGCATTTCACTGGCAGGTAATGATGTTGACCATCTTTCCCTTTCCTTATTTCCATCTTATATATATGTGTATTTTTTTGGTGAAGTGTCTGTTTGCATCTTTTGTTCACTTTTTAATTGTGTTGCTTCCCTATTGTTGAGTTTACAGGGCTCTGTATATTCTGGATTCAAGTCCTTTATCAGATGGATATAGTCTTTGCAAAGATTTTTCTTCCATTCTGTTATGACACTTTAAACATATAAGATCTCTGCTTATTCTTGTTGCTTTTATAACATCCTGTTCTTTTTTAATGGATGTACTGTTTCATCCTTGTGAAGATATAAATTATCCTTAAAATTTTTTTTCTTCTATTTTCTGCACTGTTTATCCTTGGCCTCTTTTCTTTTTTGCTTTCAAGTTAGTGGGGTTTTCTTAAAGGGCCAGTTCCCTTAGCTGTCAGTGTACGCTGAAGAGTGAGGTGGCCAAAATTCTGCATACCGGGGCTAGCCTCGGTGACAAGCGTGCCTCATGGAGGAACAACGGAGCAGGATGCTAAGCATGCTGCCAGGGAGCCTCCAGTGTCAGCGCTTCCCCCGGAGCCCCTCCGTCTCCCAGAGAAGAACCTTCGGATCCCCTGGTTTTCTAGGGACAGGACGGGGGCAGCTCTGGGGGTGCCGGAGCTCCATGTGCTGTCGGTCACAGCATCCTATGCTGTTCTCACCTTCATGCCTCACCTTTACCATTTTTAATTTGATTTTTGCAGAGGATAAGCTCATGTCCTGGGACTGGAGGTGGCATGGGACGGAAGAGTCTGATGCTGGTGTCAGGCAGGGGATGAGGATGCTAGCCATTTTGCAGAGAAACCTTCATCCACTCTCCCCCTGTTTTAGTCTTAAAGGGTTTATTCCTGAATCCTTTCGTGGTACCTGGTGCCTCAGATGCTGAGCCCCCACGGGCCTGTGGTCGAGCGGCCTGTCATGGAATCTCCCGTATGGGCGTCCTCTATGGCTCAGCAGGAAAGAGCCAGCCTGTAATGCACAAGACGCAAGCGATGCGGGTTTCTTCCCAGAAGATCCCCTGGAGGAGGCAACGGCACCCAGTATTTTTGCTCGGAGAATCCCATGGGCAGAGCCTGGTGTGCTGCCGTCCACACAGTCGCAGAGAGTCAGACACAAATGAGTGACTGAACACAACAACCCTCTTCGTGCCCTTAAGTGGAAACCACCCCGCTTCTGCCTGACTCTTCTGCTTTTAGTCAACTAACCATGTCTTGACTCTCTCAGTTGCTAGTGCAGCTCAGCTGTGTTCATGTTTTTATAGGGAATTACCATGTTTTTTTTTTTTTTTTTTTGCAATACCTTTATTAACATTTGAAAGGGTTTTGGGGAGAGGAAGGACCCGGATACTGAATCTGCCCCTTTTACCCCAAATTGGCATTTTACTTTCTGACCATGACCTCCCTTCTTCCCATAGGACATATATGACTTCACTTCCACTAGGACATTGCCCACGGCCCTCTCTGAACCCCTGTCCCTCTCTGCTGTCTGTCTCCTGCTCCCTGTACCAAGCTCAGTACAGTGCTGAAGCCACTGGCGACTCAGAATTGCCAACCAGCAGGGCCTTGAACACCCCCCAGAGCCGCCCGTGGTTTCTCAACTTCTGGTCCTTTGCTTTTCCCTCAAATTCTACAGCTTCCACTTCCTCCAAGTAAACGACCCTCCCGCTACTTCACAGGGAAAACCAAAGTTGCTGGATGAGGGGTCTGCCCATTCTCATCACCCCAGACTTGCCACCTTCCTCTCCAGCCTGGGCACCATCTCCATGGCCCCATCTACCCCTCCTCTACCCAAGCTCCAACCAGGAGCCCAAGGGCCCCTCTGAGAACATACATCAGGGCTCTCTGAGAAAGAAGAGGAATGCTAAATCTAGGCATCTTTGTTTCAAGAGTAGGGAAGTCAAATTAGAGTGCAGAGGGAAGTAAGTAAGTTCGAGAAAGAGAAATACTGCATGATATCACTATGTGCAGAATCTTATATGCAGGATTCAGAAAAAATTCTACAAAAATGAGCTTATTTACAAAACAGAAACAGACTCACAGACTTAGAGAACGAACTTAGGTTGCCGAGGGGAAGAATGTGGAGAAGGGATGGTTAGGGAGGACCTACTGTATGTGGCAGCCTGGATGGGAGGGGAGCTTGGGGGGGAATGATCCATGTGTGCGTATGGCTGAGTTTCTCTGCTCTGCACCTGAAGCTATCACAGCATTGTTAATTGGCTACATCGAATATAAAATAAAAAGTAAAAAAAAAGATTAAAAAAGTCACTATGCTATACTTATGCAGTGTGGTTTACCACTTACATCTCAATAAAACTGGAAGTGTTAATTGGGCTCCTCTGGTAGCTCAGATGGTAAAGAATCTGTCTGCATGGCAGGAGGCTCGGGTTCGATCCCTAGATCAGGAAGATCCCCTGGAGAAGGGAATGGCAACCCACTAAACTTACACAATGCGATTTTCCACTTACATCTCAATAAACCTGGAAGAAAAACCACATACAGCTGAAGCCCAGCCCCAGAATTTCTAATTCAGTAAGTACAAGCGGGGGCCAGGGAAGCAGCTCTTCTAACAAATGTCCAGGTGGTCCTGATGCTGCTTGTCTTCCACTTGAGAATCACTGATAGGGTCAACAACTTCAAGCTAAAGATGGTAATGCTGAAGTCCCAGAAACGTGTCATGTCCAGCAAAGTTGGCTAATGTCCAAGATGGACCTAAAACCAAGCTGTCACCTCCTAAGTCAATATAAGCTCCACCGCAGGCTGCCTTTGGGACACCCCCCAGGGAGAAGATGCCTGACCTCGCAGTGAGTCCCAAAACAACCACTGGAGGAATGAATTGATACTTTGATGGTGTGTCACCTGACCCTTGTTTATACTGTATTTTTAAAAATTTATTTATTTGCTGGTTGTGTTGGGTCTTCATTGCTGTGCAGGCTGTTCTCAGTGAGAACATAGCTGCACATAGCTGCAGTGAGCGGGGGCGACTCTCTAGTTGCGGTATGCCGGCTTCTCATTGTGGTGGCCTCTCTTGTTGCTGATTATTGGTTCTAGGGCACACAGGCTTTGGTAGCTGTGATGCAAGCCTCAGGAGTTGCAGTTCCCAGGCTCTAGAGCACAGGCTCAATAGCTGTGGCATATGGGCTTAAGTGCTCTGTGGCGTGTGGGATCCTCCCAGATCAGGGATCCCACCTGTGTCTCCTGCAATGACAGGTAGATCCTTCACCACTGAGCCACCAGGGAAGCCCTATTCTGTATTTTAGTGTCTGATTACAGGATCAGTCATGTCCTTGACATCTGCACCAACCTTGAACCACCAAGCATTCTATTTTGTGTGTATAGATCTCATCTATTTAGAAAAGTCACATCGGAATAACTGTATTATTTGAGAAAGGCAATTCCAGGACTCACTAATCTTCTCTTCCTGGTGATAGAGGGTTCTCGGGGCACAGATCTCCTACTATAAGTAAGTCACTTTTCTCTGTAGCAGCTCCCTGGTAGATAACTGGTTGGGGAACTAGCAAAAAACCTAACCGTGTTCGTTGAGAGTAAGGAATTCAAATACATGCTGGGAGACAATTGGAAAAAAAAAAAAAAAAAACAAACAGAAAGGAAGAAATAAAAGAGAGGAAGCTTGGGGGCCATGACGCACTGGGCGGGTCTTTGCGTGAGCTCATCAGAAAGGATGTCGAGCTTGGAAGAAAAGCTCCATCAGAAGCACAGGGCTCCTCGGGCTCCTTTGGAAGCTTGGCCAGGAATTTCTGTTCCACGAGGCTTAGAGGACTTGGTGGCTCATTGCTGTGTTGGCCCGCTGCCTCTCTCTGTCTGTACCCCTCATGTCCTTTCACCAGGGGTGACCCCAAGTAACAGGTGGGGTTGACGGGGCACCACATGCCTGAGCTGTGCCCTGGGGAAGGTCTGCTCAGATCTCCCCCTCTTTCATGGCCAGCTTTTCTGGCTCATTCAGGCTCAAATGCCACCTCTCCAAGAGGATGACCTGACCTCTCAGTCTAAAGCAGCCTCCAGGGGGAGGGGCAAGATGGTGGAGGGGATTAACAGGCACACAGATAAGTGGGGAGGAGGTATTGTACAGCACAGGGAGCAGAGCAGCACGTCATAATAACTCTAAGTGGAGCATAGCTCCCCAGGTGGCGCAGTGATAAAGAATCTGCCTGTCAATGCAGGAGACGTGGGTTCAATCCCTGGGTCAGGAAGATCCCCTGGAAGAGGAAATGGCAGCCCTCTCCAGTACTCTTGCCTGGACAACTTCATGGACAGAGGAGTCTGGCAGACTACAGTTCATGGGGTCTCAAAAGAGTCAGACAAAACTGAGTGACTCAATGCCAGCAACAAATGGAGTATAACCTTTAAAAATTGTGAATCGCTATGTTGTAGACCTAAAACTCACACAGTACTGCAAATCAACTATGCCTCAAGAAAGTAGCCTCCAACTCACACGTGTGTGTGCACACCCTAACCACACACAGCCCAGTACACATCACACAAACATCCCACCACACACACACACACACACACACACACAAGATGGTCCATTCTCAGCTCAGAAATTGAAATCTGAAATTGCAGATGGAGGCTCCATGAGGTGAAGCAATAGACCCTCAGGTAGGCATGGATTTCTTGACTCCACCCTCAGCCACAGAGGTGCTGAGATCAGCTGTGTCTGTGGTTTGGAGCTTCAGAGGCAGCTGGCACTCACCCCATCCAGCCCAGAGGCTGTGAACCCAGGGTGTGGCCCACCTGGCCCCTGGCTCTCTGCCTTGGGTCTGTTTCAGCAAAACCCTCTGAACTCAGAGAGCTGGCATCCGGTCCCCTGCCACAGTCTGAGGACTAGTCATGGACCCTGAGTGGTGGGCTGCCTGCCCCACACCCCACCTCTGCTGCGACTCTCAGGCGAGGCCCTTACCTTGCCCTGGCCGAGCCTCCTCATCCATGAGACGTAGAGCAGCACTGAGCTGATGTGCTTGTGTGAGGACTTAGTGGGCCATACTTGCATGGCGCCTGGCACGTTCCTCGTAACTATCCTCAGTCCAGGGTCAGATGCTCCAGGACTGTGGGCAGCAGGAAGCTTCCAGAACTACCTTTCTTTGTCCATCATGTATGAGAATGCATATACTTGCTGAGTGTGAGTGGAGGCAGCCACATGCCCCATGCAGATGTCAGGTCCAGCCACTGTAGGGACGAGAGCTCCCTTCCCCACCTCCCCACCCCTCATGGTCACTCTGGCCCCAGCATATTTCCTCAGTACTATTTGGGCTCATTTGGGCTTCCCTGGTGGCTCAATTGGTAAAGAATCTGCCTGCAATGTGGGAGACCTGGGTTCAATCCCTGGGTTGGGAAGATCCCCTGGAGAAGGGAACGGCTATCCACTCCAGTATTCTGGAGAATTCCATGGACAGAGGAGCCTGGTGGACTATAGTCTACGGGGTTGCAAAGAGTCGGACACGACTTTCACTATTCACTATTCTCAGTTAATGACATTCTCATTTACTCACAGGGCAAAGTCAGGACAGCTCAAGGCCTTTCATCCTCTGCAGTTCAAGGTCATGGGAGTGCAGGCACAGCACTGAGACTTCAGTCATCTGCTGTGGGGGCTTCTACCCAAACCAGGACCTCCTGAAGATGCCAAGGATGCACCCTGTGAAAACCAGCCAGCCAGCCTGGAAGGTTTCATCTTCTCACCCACCACCAATACTCATAAGTGATTATAAACTATTATTCAACATCTCCTATTCAATAGAACTGAGCTTTCTATAATTGTTACTTTCTTTAATACTTAAGACACATTTGTGCAGTAGATATGGTTAGTCTCATTTTACACATAAGGAAACTGAGGCTCAGAGAGAGGCAGTGAGTTGCTTCAGGTCACACAACAAAGAGATGGAAGTGTCGCACTTGAAATCAGGCCTGAGATCTCGGCACCCACATTGGCTCTGGATGCCCCTGCCCTCCTATTACCCTGAAAGGGTCCCCTGGTCTCTGTCTGCAGCTCCAAGCAGATGGTGCTGGAAGGAACCAGTTGAGTGATGGACTCCGAGGGCACAGTGCATGTGCACAGGGGCCACGGATGCTGGGAGGCTATCGAGAGCGGGTGGGGGCTTGTAGAAGCTAGGAGTCAGAGGCACTGTCTGGTTCCCCAAGTGCTGGGAGATTGTTGGTATCCTCGTGGAGGGAAGGGAGATAGGAGCTGAGCAGCAGGAATGAGAGAGGGGCTTGGTGCCTGGGAAGCAGGAGGACATGTAGAGCCCATGTGCAGGAGCCCATCACATCCTCCAGACGGTCTCAGGCTCTGGGCTTTCAGAGACAGAAACCATGGACTAGGTTACACTAGAAAGATGGGGAGGGGGATGCTCCTGGGAGTTCAGATGGTCCTGAACCTCTCAGCTGCCCAGACCTGGGACTGAATGCCACCAGGGACCGTTCATCTGCTCGTTCCTCTGGGCAGTGGCTGGGGCCCCGACCAACAGTTAGTGCCCTCGGGCTTCCAGGCTGCTGCTGTGAAATGCTGACACCACGGAGCTGAGATGTGGCCACGCACAGCCCCAGGACCCATGACTAGGAGGGCCTTGGCCAGAAGGGACACCACCTGGGCCACCAACACCACGAACGGCCCTAACCCGGGTTCCTTCTGAGTAGAGACTGAGACGCAGGCTTCTGAGCAGGTGCTGTTTGGGCGGCGACCACATGGACCAGAAGGAGACGCTGGCAGGAGAGGTGCTACTAAGGAGGGGAGGGGACACAAGACGCTTTCCTGAACTGGCCACCGCTGTGTGTGCTGGACCCCTGCCACCTCGAGGACCTTCTAAGACGGGTCAGGTCGTTTCTCAGAAATCTCTGCTCCAGGACAATAGAGAGGCATTTCCCCACTTGAAGAGGGTTTCCCATGAACCTTCAGTACCCCCACCCTCCAGGATGCTTCCAGGAATGTGGAGCAGGGTTGCCAGGCAGCACATGCGATAGATCCGAAAAGCCCCAGGTCAGGAGGAGAGGGTGAGAGGCTGAAGATGCTCAGGCTGGAAGGGCCGGTCAGTGAAGCCGCGGCTGGAGCAGGGCCGGAGCTGTGGAGCATCCAGGAACATGCCCTTCCTGTCACCATGCCATCAGCAGGGCTCAGCCACTCTCTTCCCGAGTGGACCAGAGCCTTCTGCTCCCAGCGCTCTGTCTCATGGCTCTTGGTGCCTCGTGATGTCTGTGTCCCTTCTCTCTGTAAGTCTTTTGGCTTCTGCTCTTGCCAACAGCCAATAGTTGGTTTTTCTGAAACTCAGGTCCAAACTTGAGTCTGCATCCAATGAGTACAACCAGGCCCCACCCCCTCCCAGGTACCCTACAGGCCTGAGGCCAATCTGTCCATGAACCTCTGGGTCAGATGCCCTCTTCAGGATCTTGGAACCTCTTTTACCCCCCAAGGAACCTGATGTTAGGAAGTCATCTGCTCAGTCCTCTTGCCTACCCTTTCTTGATCCCAGGAGAGAGAGAGAGAGAGAGAGAGGGAGAAGGCCTTTGCTTGTTGTCTGTTGTGGAGCTTGAGGTGTGCCAAACCTTCTGGGTACACCAGCAGCTGGGTCCATCATCCCCAAAGGGTGACGTGGTCGAGAGAATAATGGCTCCCTCAGAGACGCACGTGTCCTGGGTTATCTCAGATGGCAAGGAGAGGATTAACTTGTAGATGGAATCAAGGTTGCCAGTCAGTTGACCTTAAAATAAAGAGATTGGCCTGGATTACCTGGCCCCAGGGTAATCCTGTGGGCCCTTAGACGTGGAAGAAGGAGGTAGAAGAGCCGGTGTCGGAGCTATGCAAAGTGAGAAGGACTCTACCACCATTGCTGGCTTTGAGGATGGAAGGGGCCACAAGTCAAGGAATGCAGGCAGTCTCTAGAAGCTGGAAAATTCAAGGGAATTAACACAGTGATCCAGGGAGCTGAAGGGTAAAGGGGCACGCTTCTGTCTTCATCTTTTACAAGGCTGATGTGAGCCAAGCTTCTCCCCGGGGCTCGCAAAGGCTGTCTAATGACTGGCCCAGTTGGTCAGGCTTTGAAGCCACCAGAGCAGCCTGCCCATCTGGCCCCTCCTACCCTGCTCATGAAGCTGGCCAAACACAGACCTCTATACCTGCAGGCTGGCAGCAGGAAGGAGGGCTGGTGTCAGTGATGAGGTCCGATGCCCACCACCATCTTCACACTGGGTGGGAGCAATGGCAGAGGGTGGGGCTGCTCTCTAGCTGGTGGCTGGGCCCTGGAGTGGGGAGCTTAGGCACATCCTATCCCTGCTCTGAGCCGTCCCTCTTCTCCCCAGGCTGTACCACCGAGCTGTTAAGACTGAACACACTGTGTTGTGGAAGCATTTAGTCGAGATTGAATGCCCTGCAGGTGGCAAGGACTCCCCACTGGAGAGAGGCCCTGGTGGACCACAGTCTCAGAGCCCAGCCTTCCCACCCAGAGGAGAGGCCAGCCGGAGAGATGACTGAGGCTCCGCTGACGTCTCACCTCTGACTCACGCATGAAACCCCTCAAGTGGCAGGACAGATGGAAAACTACTGAGTTGGAGGGTGGCGTGCAGATGGCCAGATGGTTTTCATCTGGGTGATGATAAAACTTGGGCCCAGGGTGCAGACAGAGACCGGGGGCTCGGGTGGTGGATCTGCTCCCTCCCGCCAGCCTCTCCTTGCTCATCCTCTTGGGTTCGCTCTCTTTATGTCTTTGAATCTGAGATGTCCCTTTCAAGTTGATTTCATGCTTGTTTTCTGTCTGAGCTTCTCACTCTCTCCTTCCATGTCCTTTTCCTCTGCTTCTCTTTCCCCCGACACTTCTTAGAAGTTACCCTCTGGTGTCCCTTGCAGCATCATCAAAGCCCATCCTTCTTTTAAAAATATTTTTATTGGACTACAGTTGATTTACAGTGCTGTGTTAGTTTCAGATGTAGAGCAAAGTGATTCATATGAAGAATATATATACATATTATTTTTTAGATTCTTTGCAATGGCAAAGAATAAGGCTATTATAAGTCTGAATGTATTATAGTTCCCTGAGCTATATAGTAGGTCCTTGTTGGTTATCTATTTTATTCACAGAAGTGTGTCTCTGTTAATCCCAAACTCCTAATTTGTCCCCCTCCCCTTTACTATATTCTTGACACCAAACTGATACATTATGAACGTAACTTTCTCCCCAGTCTTATTAAGAAATAATTGTCATGCATCACTGAAAGTTTAAGGCATAGAGCATGATGGCTTGATTTCCATGTATTTTGAATGAATGCAATGTTTTATGTAGGCTATAATTCAATAATAAAAATAAGGAAGTGGTGGTAGGCTGATCTTTCCTGCTTGGAGAACTTGGAAGAGACCCCTTGCTAGTTCTTGCTTCTTTCCGTCTGACCTGGCTGCTTTGTGTCCTTTCCAAGACCTGGCTGTACAGCTTCTGTGATTCTGGGAGATTTTTCCAAGTTCTTTGCCTCTTCCTCACCCTCATCCTCCCTGTCTCCCCACTGCATGTACCAGAATTGGTTTCTGTTGCCAATAACAAAGGAAACATGGTGTGAATGTGCAGGAGCGTGAGCATGCATGTGTGAGAGTAAGGGTGCATGTGTAAGGGTTGTGAGGGTGAGTGTGTAAGACCCACTGCAAAGGGCTGACTCAGCTTCTGCGATGACGGGTATTGGACAGAAGGATAATCCTCGTTTCTCTTTTTGGTTCCAATTTTACCCCCTGGCCGGTGGGGTTGGTGTGGTACTATCTGTGGCTTAAGGGTTATTGGGGTGGAAGGTGAGGGGCAGATTTTGCTCCCAGACACAGGAAGTCTTGGCAATGAGAAGGGGGCAGTCGGGCCAAGATGCAGAAGAAAACTGATGACTGGGAGGCAGAGAGTCAGAGCTGAGGGGCTCCAGGTCCCCTGACTCAGCTTCTCATTTTGCAGAGGAGGTACCTGGCCAGAGAGCTTCAGTAAATTGCCCCGGCTTACAAAGAGAATCCTGAATCTGAATTTTCCACTAGGCTCTCCCGCTAGAAAGGAAAGGTGGAAGCTGGGATGAGACCTGAGAAAGGAATGCTCAGCTGGATGACAGGGGTGGGCCGGGAAAAGCAGGGAGAGGCTGGGGCAGAGAGTCAGCTGTGTGGGTGAGAGGTATCCGGTGGGGTTGCCTCATACTTTAATCAATCAGCATATAATGCCGGGTGGGGCAACAATGGAGAAATTTTCGAGTGTGCCTTTGTCAACCAGGCAAACAAATGTGACCAGTGATGAGAAAGCAAGATTACTGTTGTTTTTCATCATTAAGTTGTGTCCAACTCTTTGCGACCCCATGGGCTGTAGCCCACCAGGTTTCTCTGTCCACAGGATTTCCCAGTCAAGAATACTGGAGTGGGTTGCCATTTCCTTCTCCAGCGGATCTTTCTGATCCGGGGATGAATCCATATCTCTTGCATTGGCAGGCATATTCTTTACCAGTGAGCCACCAAGGAAGCCTGATTACTGTTGTAGCCAATGGAAATACAGTTTGAACCACCATAGACTTTCACATATTCAGCCTTTTAAATTGCGTGCTGACCTCCAATGGGACCAGTCACTGGCCTTGGGGATCCTGTGAAGACAGAGTAGGCTCCAACACTCCTTTGCTGGGGGACCTAGAGTTTGGGGACCTTGATATCAAATATGCAATTTCACAAATGATAAATTAGCCACTTGAGTGGTATGTGATAGGGAACTGCTCCCATGGAAGCGACGCTTAAGCTCCTGCTGGAAGAAGGAGGGTTCAGTTGGGAGGGTGGGCAAGGTCAGGGTAGGCCGGCAGCTTGGAACCAGTGTAGAGCTGTAGGCTTTGGATCGCTAGCCTTTGTAACTGTGTAAGTCAATCCCTTAAAATAGACCTTTCCCTGTATATTCTATTGGTCCTGCTTCTCTGGAGAACCCTGACTAATCCAAATTTCTCCTCCTTCCCTTGGGAACCCCCTCTCTTCTCTTCCCCCCCCGCCTTCATGTTGGCATGGAGACCTGTAGCTCCCAGCCCCCTACTGTACCTCTCACACCATTTCATCCCCAAGGTCCTGGGAGGCAGGCTCCAGGAATACCAGAATCAAACTGTGAGCAGCACAGTGACCAAAAGCACCGACTGCCGGGTCTGAATCCGAGTTCTGGACCTCACGTGGGCACATTGCTAACCTGCTGGTGCCTCAGTTTCCCCATCTGTAGGTAAGGGCTGATTCTTTTGGTACAATATCTCTCTCGTGGACAGGGTGAAGGATGAAATGCACTGTTCTCTATTTTCTTAATGGAAATCCAGGAATGAGACAAGTGAGGATTCTGTTTTCTCTGCACGTTAGAGGCAGAGCTGCTGCTGTGGTCTTCCTAACCCCTCAGGGCCTCGGTTTGCTCATCTGCCAGATGGGTAAGACCAGATCAGCTTGTCAGAAGGCTCATCCTGGGCTGTTTGTCTCCCCAGGTGAAGGCAGAGCCAAGTAGCTATTCCTGCAGAAAATGATGGAAGACGCTCTCCCTGGTCCTGGTAGGGTTGAGCAAGATTTGGCTGTAAATAATTGCAAAGAGTTGGACATGACTTAGCAACTGAACAACAACAGCAACTATCTCAAGATGCCATTCTGGACTTTTCTCTCGTGCTCTCCAACTGCCCACAAATCACTGAAGGGCAAATTACTGGCTCTTTCCATCAGGATGGAAAAATACTTCCGACTTATTATAGACCCTTGTGCCAAACTCAGCAGCCGCCATCAATCATGGGTTATAGCCAAGGGCTATAAACCTCTCTGCTCTGGGGAGGCTCCTGAGATATCTGGGCCCTTCTCTAACTGGCTAAATAGACCAACTGAACTTGAACCTTAGACCAGCCCCTCCCTTTTCAATTGATGGGAAAACCCCTCTGCTCTGAAACATTTGGTAATTGAGCAAGTCATGGGGTATGACCCAATCGGTTTATCCTGGAGCTCATGGGACTAATGTTTGCACATTAGATCATTCACTACTCATTCATTTACAAATATTTTTTAAACACGTAGTATATTCTAAGTGCTGGGGATATAGCAGTGAACCAAACAGGCTAATTTCTGACCTCACAAAGTTTACATTCTAGAGGGAGGAGATTAAAACAAAATAAGCAAACAGATAGACAAGATGATTTTAGATAATAGGAGTCTAGTGAAAAGGGAAAGCGAAAGTTGCTAGTTGTGTCTCTTTGTGACCCCATGAACTATCCAGTATTCTTGCCTGGAGAATCCCAGGGACGGGGGAGTCTGTTGGGCTGCTGTCTATGGGGTCACAAGAGTTGGACACGACTGATGCGACTTAGCAGCAGCAGCAGGACTATATAGTCCATGGAATTCTCCAGGCCAGAATACTGGAGTGGGTAGCCTTTCCCTTCTCCAGGGGATCTTCCCAACCCGGAATTGAACCCAGGTCTCCCACATTACAGGTGGATTCTTTACCAGCTGAGCCTAAGGAAAGAGAAATAAGGTGTGACTATTGGAACTACTTTTGATCAGGAGAAGTCTCTCCAAGAAGATGACAGTGAAGCTGAGAAGGAAGCAGCCATGAAGTCAGGGAGGGGAGCTTTGCAGGCAAGGAGAGGAGCAAGTGAGCAGGCCTCCTTGGGGCCTGGATTATAATGAGAGCCATTCAGAAGGTCAGCACCGTGAGGGCACAGCATACGAGGGTGGGTGCACAGCCAGGAGATGATGATCACCAAGGAGGTGATGCATAGCAGCAGAATGTGCAGAAAGAGGAGGCTGGTGTTATCCAGGGTAAGTGAACACTAGCTGCAATAGCAGATGACTCCCAGAGGCTTGAGGAGGCAAGAAAGGGCTGTTTCTGGCTCACTTCCTGGCTCTATGTGGAAGTAAGGCAGTCTCTCACCCTCAGTCTTTGAGGAATCCAGGCTCCTGATGCTATGTAACTCTGTCTACTCTGAGTCTAGTGCCTGGGAACCCTCTGTGTGATGCTTGCACCTAACTGGTACCCAAGGGAAGAGAGAGATGGTGGGGAATTGTGCAGTAGTTTTTAGGAAAAGGATTGACTTCTGCTTACCTTTCATTGGTAAGAACTCAGATAGCTGATCTCTCCGAGATGCAAGGAAGTGGGGCTGGGAGATGTCCAGTCATCCACCAGAGGCATCAGTGAAAACCAGCCAGGCTCTTCCTCGGTACCAGAGTAGGTGGTGAGAGGGACCAGACCTTATAGGGCCTTATAGATCACAGTGAGGAGCTGGCTTATTCCAGGTGGGCTGGGAGACTGGTGAAGGTTTGTGAAGGAAAATACATCACCTTGTTGACGTTTGTGCTTTGCCTTGACTCTAAACTATTGTGCCATGTGGGCGAACATGAGCCATGGAAACTTCTGGGCCTCCAGTTTGATTGTCTATAACATGGAGGAATAGGAATTCAGATTATAATTATTTCTTTAATTGTTTTTTTTTTAATTTTTCTGTTTTTTAGATTTAAATATATATTTTTATATTTTCACAATACTGTGTTGGTTTCTGCCATACAACAATGCAAATCAACCGTAATTATACATACATGCCCTCCCTCTCTCCCCTCCCCATCCCACCCCTCCAGGTCATCCCAGAGTGCCAGACTGGGCTCCCCGTGATACACAGCAACTTCTCATCAGCTAGAATTCAGATTATCTTCAATATGCTTCTCCTCCACATCTGTACCTACTCTACGGTGTTTTGAGGATTTCAGGAAATTAAGGGGTGGAACTCATTCCAGGACAGTGCTAGGGGTCCAGAGCAGAATGTGAAGAGGATGGAAAGGCCACAGAAAACCTTTCCAGGCCCTGGTAGCTGGCCCTGGTAGCTGAGCATGGCCCAATCCCTGGTTCTTCTCACCTTCCACGTAATTACACAGAATGGCCCCCACTGCACTTCCTACCTACTGAGTCACTGACAAACACACGTTGAATGACTTGTCTTCCCATTCCTCTCCTGGACCCAATTCACACACCTCCTACCAGATTCCACACAGCACCCCCTCCTACTGCTTCCTCCCGTCCACCATGACGTTCCGCTTCTCTGAAATCCAACGAATCTTAAGCTGTACCCGACCCAGTTTAGTCATTGGCTTGCTCATTTATTTACTATTGTTTAATTTTTAAAGGCTCAGGTCTATGGAGTGCTTTTTAAGAGCAGTTGATTTCGATATTTTCTTCAAAGGCACAGCCTGCCTTATGAGGTAGGCAGCTGTTGGATTAGGCTAAGCTGCAGAAACAAATCAGTGCTTCCATGGCTTAAGCATGAAGGTTTATTCTTGTTCACATCATAAGGCAATTGGGTCCTTCTCCAAGCTCTGATCTGGGGACTCAAGCCGTTTTGTCTTGGGGCTCTGCCATCTAGTTGTTTCATCATTGTTTTGGTTCATCTAATCAGTTTGGGGGCCTGAGACCTGGAGGGTAAGAAGAGAGAGAATATCAACACTCATTTGTGGGGGATTCTATAAGACAGGAATGCAAGTGGCAAACATCATTTCCTCCCACTTGTCATTGGCTGGAATATGGTCACGTGGTGTCATTCAACTGCAAAGGAGCCTGGGAAACAGAGTTTAACAACAGTCTGCAAAGAGGTGAAAACTGATATTGGTGAACACTTAGCAGTATGGCCCCGGTAAGATTATTTTAGACATGAGGAAACAGGGGTTCAAGTGAGTGAACCCCTGACCATGAATCACCCACGATCACTAGGCTAGGAAGTCGGGTGGGGGATCCTTAGCTCAGATGTCAAAAGACAGCAAAGTGTTCACAGTAACATGTTAACTGAAAATGGTAGGACATAAAAAGCAGATTTGATTTGATAGACAAGTAAATTATATTATTTATTTACACACACACACAAAGTCCACATATAGAAACCAGACTGAAATAAATACATAAAGTGTCATTGGGTCATATTTGGATTTTATCTGGTTGCTTGGACTATATAAGTTTAAACTTGCCTTCATATTTTGTACAATAAGAAAATAATTTCCACTACCTTCTAAAATTCAGTTCAGTTCAGTTCAGTCGCTCAGTCGTGTCCGAGTCTTTGCGACCCCATGAATCACAGCACGCCAGGCCTCCCTGTCCATCACCAACTCCTGGAGTTCACTCAGACTCACGTCCATCGAGTCTGTGATGCCATCCAGCCATCTCATCCTCTGTCGTCCCCTTCTCCTCCTGCCCCCCAGTCCCTCCCAGCATCAGAGTCTTTTCCAATGAGTCAACTCTTTGCAGGAGGTGGCCAAAGTAGCTGGGGTCCAGCCCCGGTGGATCCAGGGATATTCAAAGCGGGGACAGAGTGGGCAGATAGGACAGGACAGGACAGGATAGGATAGCTCAGGATAGGATAGAATAATAGGAAATTAGTAGAAAAATAGGAGGCTGAATAACTTGGTTTACGGGGAAAGCCAATAAAATCTCGACAAGAGATTTGCGCCATCTACGTAGGCCACTGGCGTTCGCTTGAATCTCTAAAGGGGCCCCACCGTGGGTCCCTTTTCTTGCAGATCTTAGAGCCAAGGCAAGTAAGTAGACTTGGTGAGCCTCCCGCTCCAGTGTGGGCAGATAGGACAGGACAGGACAGGATAGGATAGCTCAGGATAGGATAGAATAATAGGAAATTAGTAGAAAAATAGGAGGCTGAATAACTTGGTTTACGGGGAAAGCCAATAAAATCTCGACAAGAGATTTGCGCCATCTACGTAGGCCACTGGCGTTCGCTTGAATCTCTAAAGGGGCCCCACCGTGGGTCCCTTTTCTTGCAGATCTTAGAGCCAAGGCAAGTAAGTAGACTTGGTGAGCCTCCCGCTCCAGATGGGAATTCAGCCTGGAATTAGAGTAAGAGAGGGCAGAGACAAAGAAACATGGAGGGAGCCAGATTTCTTTTTTCAACGAAGGAGTTCGAGAGAGACTCATCCGAGAGACTTTTCCGAGAAAACTGGTCCAAACTGCTCCAAACTTTACTTTTCACAAGCCCTTTTTATACAAAATGAAGATCGATATCATGAAGATCTTTTTTGTACATTTCCTCTGTGTATTCTTGCCACCTCTTCTTAATATCTTCTGCTTCTGTTAGGTCCACTGATAATATTCACTGCACATGTTCAGATGCTCAGTCACGTCCAACTCTTTGTGATCCCATGGACTGCAGTCTGCCAGGCTGTCAGTCCATGGGATTCTCCAGGCAAGAATACTGGAGTGGGGTGCCATGCCCTCCTCCAGGGAATCTTCCCAACCCAGGGATCAAACCTGTGTCTTTCTTATGTCCTGCCTGACAGGCAGATTCTTTACCACTAGCACCACCTGGAAAGCCCAATAGTCACTGTATACCACCTTTCTTCTTAATATCTTCTGCTTCTGTTAGGTCCACTGATAATATTCACTGCACATGTTCAGATGCTCAGTCACGTCCAACTCTTTGTGATCCCATGGACTGCAGTCTGCCAGGCTGTCAGTCCATGGGATTCTCCAGGCAAGAATACTGGAGTGGGGTGCCATGCCCTCCTCCAGGGAATCTTCCCAACCCAGGGATCAAACCTGTGTCTTTCTTATGTCCTGCCTGACAGGCAGATTCTTTACCACTAGCACCACCTGGAAAGCCCAATAGTCACTGTATACCACCTAAATATCTAACAAAAATAGAATGATTAAACCATAACACACAACTGGACAATGTAACAGACTATCATTTAAAAAGAAGTGCTTCAGTTCAGTTCAGTTCAGTCACTCAGTCGTGTCCGACTCTTTGCGACCCCATGAATCGCAGCATGCCAGGCCTCCCTGTCCATCACCAACTCCCAGAGTTCACTCAGACTCATGTCCATTGAGTCAGTGATGCCATCCAGCCATCTCATCCTCGGTCATCCTCTTCTCCTTCTGCCCCCAATCCCTCCCAGCATCAAAGTCTGTCTACATAAGTTATATGAAAACAGGTGTCATTAAGTAAAAAAGCAAGATTCAGAACATTATGTGTGTTATGATCCCATTAACTTTTTTTCATTTTAAAAGTTATATTTGTACAGATAGGCAAAAGATAGTAGATACATATTATGGAATGTTTTTCAGTCTTTAAAAGGAATTCTGACGTATTCTACATGGATAAACCTTGAGGACATTATCAGTCAATTCAGTTCAGTTCAGTTTAGTCGCTCAGTTGTGTCCAATTCTTTGCGACTCCACGGACTACAGCAAACCATGCTTCCCTGTTCATCTCCACTCCCAGAACTTAATCAAACTCATGTCCATCAAGTCAGTGATGCCATCCAACTATCTCATCCTCTGTCATCCCCTTCTCCTCCTGCCTTCAGTCTTTCCCAGCATCAGGGTCTTTTCCAAGGAGTCGGTTCTTCGCATCAGGTGGCCAACATATTGGAGTTTCATCTTCACCATCAGTCCTTCCAATGTATATTCAGGACTGATTTCCTTTAGGATAAACTGGTTGGATCTCCTTGCTGTCTAAGGGACTCTCAGGAGTCTTCTCCATCACCACAGTTCAAAAGCATCAATTCTTTGTCACTCAGCCTTCTTTATGGTTCAACTCTCACATTCATACATGACTGGAAAAAACATAGCTTTGACTAGATGGACATTTGTCAGCAAAGTAATGTCTCTGCATTTTAATATGCTGTCTAGATTGGTCATTGCTTTTCTTCCAAGAAGCGTCTTTTAATTTCATGTCTGCAGTCACCATCTGCAGTGATTTTGAAGCCCAAGAAAATAAAGTCTGTGGACATTATGCTAAGTGAAATAAGGCCATCACAAAAGAAAATGCTTCCACTTATAGGGACTGAATATTTGTGTCTCTGGTAAATTTTCATGTTGAAACCTAAACCCCAATGTGATGGTGTTTGGCGATATGGCCTTTGGGAGATGATTGTGGAGCCCTCATGAATGGGCTTAGTAGTCTTAAAAAAGAGGCCCCAGAAAGTCCCTTGCCCATTATCCCTTCTCCCTTACCCCTTCCACTACTGAGGACACAGCAAAAAGACAGCCATCTATGAATCAGGGAGCAAACTCTTATGAGATGGCTAGTCTGCTGGCCTCTTGATCTTGGACTTCAGGTCTCAAGAACTATGAACAATCAATTTCTGTTTCTATAAGCATCTCAATCTATGGTATTTTGTTATAGTAGCCCAAATGGGTACTGAGAATAGTCGCAATGACAGAGGAAGAAAATAGAGCTGTGGTTACCATGAGCTAGGTGAGGGAGGACTGGGAAGTTCTCATTTAATACAGGCATGTTCCAGTTCTGCAAGATGACAAGGGTTCTGGGGATGGAGGGTGGGGGTAGATGCACACCAATATGAATGTGCTTACTGCCAGCGAGCTGCATTCTGGGTATCATAAGATGGTTAAAATTTTAAAAAATTATACCTAAAAATGTATATTCAAAATACATAACATACACATAACTTTACATGTGAGAACTGGACTATAAAGAAAGCTGAGTGCCGAAGAATTGATGCTTTTGAACTGTGGTGTTGGAGAAGACTCTTGAGAGTCCCTTGGACTGCAAGGAGATCCAGCCAGTCCATCCTAAAGGAGATCAGTCCTGGGTGTTCACTGGAAGGACTGATGTTGAAGCTGAAACTCCAGTAGTCTGGCCACCTCATGCGAAGAGCCAACTCATTGGAAAAGGCCCTGATGCTGGGAAAGATTGAAGGTGAGAGGAGAAGGGGGTGACAGACGATGAGATGGTTGGATGGCATCACCAACTCAATGGACATGAGTTTGGGTATACTCTGGGAGTTGGTGATGGACAGGGAGGCCTGGTGTGCTGAAATTCATAGCAAAGAGTCAGATACGACTGAGCAACTGAACTGAACTGAACTTTACATGTAAAGAAAGAGGATAAGGAGAATGTACACAAAACTGTTGATGGAGGTTGAGGAGAGAGGGAGGGAGGGAATTTTTCTTTTTTTCTGTTTTGTGTAATTTTTTTTTTTTTTTTGCTTTGAGAATGTATTGGAGATGGATAGTCACAAGGCTTCCTTCTGTCCTGGGCTATGTCAAGTGATCAACTTCACTGCATTATTTTGTAACTCAGTCCTCTGCCAGTGCCTGGGGGAAGGCACGGTCCACTGTAGATTCCAAAGTGGAAATTTGTGATGAGGTTTTAAATTCACACTGCAGGATAAACTGCTACTTTTTAAACAGTGAACTTGGCACAGGAGAAGAGGGGGTTATGCATTTGAATTGAAAAGTGGGTGGGGAAACGGAACATGAAACACTGCACAGCCTCTCCTCCCTCTCCTTTCCAGGTCTTTGTCTGTTGGCTCCTTTACTTCACAGGGGAGCTGTGAAGCTCCTGGTGGGTGGGTTGGAGCGGGACACTCCGTTACCTCGCGTGCTCACGTCTGCTCAGTCACTGAGTCGTGTCCAACTCTTTTCGGCCGCCTGGGCCTAGCCCACCAGGCTCCTCTGTCCATGGGATTCTCCAGGCAAGAACACTGGAGTGGGTTGCCATTTCCTCCTCCAGGGGATCTTCCCGACCCAGGGATCGAACTCTCATCTCTTATGTCTCCTGCATTGGCAGGTTGGTGCTTTACCATTAGCATCACTTGGAAAGCCCTTTCCACAGTAACTAACAATAAGTGGTTGTTGAATGAAGGACAGAGAAGGGGAAGAAACTGAAGGAATTATTTCAAAGGAACCATGAGGTACACAGATCTCTGGCCATGGCAACCATACAACACCTTCCCCTGGGGGTTAAGGATGAGGGTGTTACCTTGGTTACCAGGATATAGCTGGGCTGTTCTATTCTGTCATGGTGGGGATGTCAGGTGGGGGAAACCATTGTCCCCTCTTATCCTGAGGGAGGGTATCAAGGCAATCAAGATGAGGGTCTCTTGTCTGAGAGTGATGTTGGCGGCTGTTTGGTGCTTTCTGCCTGGTGGTACACAATTGGCTTTGTTACTAAAGTGTTATACCTCCACCCAAAGCTCTAGTGATACTTAGCCAGCTTGTTTGGATTCTCAAAAACCTTCCCACAGGATTGGTTACATCATTTGCAGGTCCCAGTACAAAGTGAAAATGTGAGGCCCTTTGTTCAAAAAATATTAAGCATTCCAAGAAGGTGACATCAGACATTAAACCAAGGACAGGGGCCTTCTGAGCAAGAGGCCTTGTGAGAGTGACCTGGTCTTAGGCCCAGGAAGCTGCCCATCATTCACATAAACACACACTCAGTCCCCATCTTTCTCTGACCCAGTCTCTTACTGTGTAAATCTTCCCACACACTCTCCTTAAGCCACGCCTTCAATCCAGTGTCCCCCACCTCCACGACTTAGGGAATTCCATCATCCTCATGTGGTTAGAGTCCTGATGCTTAGTCCTTGCATCTGGTAACTCTGGAACCATGGTTTCACCAGTTGTTACCAGAAATACTCTCCTAGCTGTTTTCTGAATCAGTCCTGTGGACTGGGATGACGAGCAGGATCAGGAGGCTTGGACTGCTCCAATCACACTTCAAAGACCTCAAAGGAGAAAGCTTTCACCAGTTCCTTCTGAATTACCTAAGGGCAGCACCCCTCCACTGAAACTATTAACCTTCTTCCAAAGGGAACAGTCTCATCTCATAGGATGAATATATATTTCTTCTATTAAGAAAATAGTAACCCTTTTCCTTGTGACTCTATAGCCCCAGCATTACTGTGCCCAAAGAAACTTCCTTAGCCAATTTTTATTACAAAGAGCCCCAAATCAGCTGAATTTTTTTCTGACGGGGGTGTCTGGAACTATTCTAAATAGTTAATCTCTGACTCCCCAGGTTTTTCTTTGATGGAAAGAAGAAACTGAGTTTCTGTCATCCCACCTCAGCTTGACAGATCAGAGAGATAATTATAATGGACTATCCATGAGCAATTAAAAATGCACCCATAATACTAGACAGATTCTTTATTTGTGGTTTAGATGAATCCTACTTGAGGGATCCTTTGTTACCACCCCTGTCCTTTGGCATACCTATACGCCTCTTTCTGGAAGAGCAAGGAACTCCACCTGGCTTTAACTTACACTGACCGAGTCAGTGGTCCCATGATATTGCTCCAAAATTCTTTTATCCAGCCCTTGCATATTGCTGCTTAAGCCTTTCAAAAAAGTTTTCTCTCTTCTTGCACCCTAGACTTTCCCCTCTTCCTACAGAACTCTGTCTCCTTCTCTACCCAGGGGATGCCCAACTTCTCTCCATCTCAAAGTATCTCTGGATTTTTGCTTATCTTCTTTCTTTCCCTTCACCTGTGCTCTTAATCCCTTCCATCTCCTCTAACACTTTGTTCCATTGACTTCCCTCTTTTTCTGTCTTAGATCTTTAATTATTTCTTCCCTGGGTCCCTTCTCTGGGTTCAAACATCTCCCACCCTGAAACGACTTCCCTTGCTCCTGCCTTGCCCTTAAGTCGTCATCACATCTCTTTCCTTCACTTCACAGCCAAATAAATGGAACAAATACCCCTCACGCTCTGCGTCTACCTCCTTACTCCCTGCACGTCCGCAACCCACAGCCACCAGGTCTCCTGCCGCCCTCTCCACTGAAACTGCTCTGACAAAGGTCAATAGCCTCCTCCTGCCAAGCCCAGTGGGCGTCTACCAGTCCTTATCTCCCTTGACCTCGCTCGGAGAGTCTCCTGTTAATCACCCCATTCTTCAGGAAACTCACTTCCCTGGGTCTCCACACCTTTCTCTTAAAGTTCTCCTACCTTCTTGGCATCTTACTCTTTTTCATGGTTAAATCATCCTCTCGTGATGACAGCAGAGAGACCATGCCAGTAATTAGAGGTAGTACCTGAGACATGGAGTTCCAGTGACATTGCTCACTGAGAGTAGAAAGAATCCCATGAATTGTAAACCAAGATCTTGGCAAACCCAGTACACAGGTGTCTCAGGAGCTAAGGATGATGTGCCCAGGTGCTTAAGCAAGTACTATGGAAAATTATCCCTGTCTTTTCCATCTCCAAACTGTCTTCCAAGTTCCCAGATTCCTTCCTATCAGGGTGGAGATATCCAAAATAGACACATGGCCCTAGCGCTCGAATGCCATCTGGCTTTACGACACTGAATAAATTTAAATAATCCAAACTTACAACTCTGAGGATCAAAGGCGATGAATGACTGAGGTTCAGTGTCTCCCTGTGTGCCCTGCAAGAATATTACTCTAGCAACTCTTGCCCCCTGTCTCCTACATGATCAGTTTTCCCCTCTTCCATCAGAATAAAAACATGCTGCTCTTCTCCCATCTTTGAAAAAAATTGCACTATCTCCCTTCTTTGCTCCCTTTTCCAGGAAGTTCCTTACAAAAGTCGGCCATACTTGCCTTCTCTCACTTCTCTTTCCCCATTTTCTCTCTCTCTTTCTGATTTTCAGTCTGGGCTGCGCTGGGTCTTCATCACCGCGTGGGTCCCTCACTAGCTGCGGCAAGCGGGGCTGCTCTCTAGTTGCGGTATGCCCGCTCTAGGCCTGTGGGCTTCAGCAGCTGCGGCTGGCAGGCTTTAGAGCTCAGTCTCAGCAGCTGTGGCCCACGGGCTTAGTTGCCCCAAGGCATGTGGGATCCTCCTGGACCAGTGATCAAACCTATGTCCTCTGCATTAGCAGCTGGATTCTTGAGCACTGGACCACTAGGGAAGCCCCTGTCCCATTCGCTCTTAAACCAGCCCTAATTAGACTTCCTCTCCAGTAGCCCCCAGCAAAACATTCTTATCACTAATGTCTTCCATGTTGTAAAATGCAGTGGTCAGCTCTCATTCCTTCTGTTACTTAACCTATCAGCAGCATTGGATGTAGTTATTTATTCCCTCCTCCTTGATCTTTTTTCACTTGTCTTTTGGGTCCTCTTACTTTTGTTCTCCACTTCCTACCTCACTTAGCTTCTTTTGGTTCTCTCTCTCTCTCTCTCTCTCCCTTGGAAAGGCCTCAGGCCTAGTACTTTCTCTTCTCTTTTCTTCTAGCTACACTCACTCCTTGGTGATCTTATTTTCAATATCATTTCTAAGCTGTGACTCCCACATGTTTATCTTCAACCCAGATTCTTCTGCAAACCTTTCAACATCTCCTCTTGGACATCTAATAGACTTCTTAAATTCGACATCACCACATGAACTGCTCTTCCTCCAATCTGCTCCACCCACAGATTTTCCCAGTTCAGTTGACAGCAGTCTCATCCTTCAATTGCTCAAGCTAAAAGCCTTGGGGTCAACCTGGATGCCTCCCTTCCTCTTCACATTTATGCATCAGGCACTGCTATTGGCTCCACCTGAATATGACATCAAGACTTCAACCATGCTCCCCTTCTAGTGCTAACATCTTGGTCCAGGTCTCCATCATCTCTCGCTTGAATTATTAAACAGCCTCTCATCCAGTCTCCCTGATAATTCAGTTCAGTTCAGTTGCTCAGTCGTGTCCGACTCTGCAACCCCATGGATGCAGCACATCAGGTTTCCCTTTCCATCACCAACTCCCGGAGCTTGCTCAGACTTATGTCCATCACATCGGTGATGCCATCCAACAATCTCATCCTCTGTCATCCCCTTCTCTTGCCCTCAGTGTTTCCCAGCATCAAGGTCTTTTCCAATGAGTCAGTTCTTTGCATCAGGTGGACAAAGTATTGGAGTTTCGGCTTCAGCATCAGTCCTTCCAATGCAGATTCAGCACTAATTTCCTTTAGGATGGACTGGTTGGACCTCCTTGCTATCCAAGGGACTATCAAAAGTCTTCTCCAAACCACAGTTCAAAAGCATCAATTCCTCAGTGCTCAGCTTTCTTTATAGTCCAACTCTGACACCCATACATGACTACTGGAAAAACCATAGATTTGACTAGATGGATTTTGTTGGCAAAGTAATGTCTCTGCTTTTTAATACGCTGTATAGGTTGGTCATAACTTTTCTTCCAAAAATTAAGTCTCTCATTGTTTTCATTGTTTCCCCATCTATTTGCCATGAACTGACGGGACTGGATGCCATGAACTTCATTTTCTGAAGGTTAGTTTTAAGCCAACTTTTTCACTCTCCTCTTTCACTTTCATCAAGAGGCTCTTTAGTTCTTCTTCACTTTCTGCCATAAGGGTGGTGTCATCTGCATATCTGAGGTTATTGATATTTCTCCTGGAAATCTTGATTCCAACTTGTGTTTCATCCATCCCAGCATTTCTCATGATGTACTCTGCATATCAGTTAAATAAGCAGGGTGATGATATACAGCCTTGAGTACTCCTTGCCCAATTTGGAACCAGTCTGTTGCTCTGTATCCAGTTCTAACTGTTGCTTCTTGACCTGCATATAGGTTTCTCAGGATGTGGATCAGGTGGTCTGGTATTCCCATCTCTTTCAGAATTTTCCACAGTTTGTTGTGATCCACACGGTCAAAGGCTTTGGCATAGTTAATAAAGCAAAAGTAGATGTTTTTCTGGAACTCTTGCTTTTTCAATGATCAAACAGATGTTGGAATTTGATCTCTGGTTCCTCTGCCTTTTCTAAATCCAGCTTGAATATCTGGAAGTTCACAGTTCAGGTACTGTTAAAGCATGGCTTGGAGAATTTGAGCATTACTTTGCTAGCGTGTGAGATGAGTGCAGTTGTGTGGTAGTTTGAGCATTCTTTGGCATTGCCTTTCTTTGGGATTGGAATGAAAACTGACCTTTTCCAGTCCTGTGGCCACTGCTGAGTTTTCCAAATTTGCTGGCATATTGAGTGCAGCACTTTCACAGCATCATCTTTTAGGATTTGAAAGAGCTCAACTGGAATTCCATCACCTCCACTAGCTTTGTTCATAGTGTTGCTTCCTAAGGCCCACTTGATTTCACACTCTAGGACGTCTGGCTCTAGGTGAATGATCACATCATCATGATTATCTGGGTCATGAAGATCTTTTTTGTACAGTTCTTCTGTGTATTCTTGCCACCTCTTCTTAATATCTTCTGCTTCTGTTAGGTCTGTACCATTTCTGTCCTTTACTGAGCCCATCTTTGAATGAAATGTTCCCTTGTTATCTCTAATTTTTTTGAAGAGATCTCTAGTCTTTCCCATTCTATTGTTTTCCTCTATTTCTTTGCATTGATCACTAAGGAAGGCTTTCTTATCTCTCCATGCTATTCTTTGGAACTCTGCATTCAAATGGATATAGCTTTCCTTCTCTCCTTTGCCTTTGGCTTCTTTTCTTTCCACAGCTATTTGTAAGGCCTCCTTAGACAACCATTTTGCCTTTTCGTATTTTTTTTCTTGAGGATGGTCTTGATCACTGTCTCCTGTACAACGTCATGAACCTCCATCCGTAGTTCTTCAGGCACTCTGTCTATCAGATCTAATTCCTTGAATCCACTTGTCACATCCACTGTATAATTGTAAGGGATTTGATTTAGGTCATACCTGAATGGTCTAGTGGTTTTCCCTACTTTCTTCAATTTAAGTCTGAATTTGACAATAATGAATTCATGACCAGAGCCACAGTCAGCTCCTGGTCTTTTTTTGTGACTGTATAGAGCTTCTCCATCTTTGGCTGCAAAGAATATAATCAGTCTGATTTCTGTATTGACCATCTGGTGATGTCCATATGTAGAGTTTTCTTTTGTGTTGTTGGAAGAGGGTGTTTGGTATGACCAGTGCGTTCTCTTGGCAAAACTCTATTAGCCTTTGCCCTGCTTCATTCTGTACTCCAAGGCCAAATTTGCCTGTTACTACCTGTTCTCTATCTTTTCCCTCTTCTGCCCATGTATTCTCAAAACATAATCAGAATGATATAATGTATCTGTAATTCCTTCACTCCTACCCCACCCCCCAAGCTTCTGATAACCAACATTCTACTCTCTTGTTTGAGTTCAGTGTTTTTAGACTTCACATATAAGTTAAATCATACAGTATTTGTCTTTATCTGATTTATCTTTGACTTAGCCTAATGTCTTAGGATGCACTCACAGTGTTGAAAGTGGCAGAATGTCCTTCTTTCTCGTGGATGAATAATATTCTATTGTATGTATGTTCCATCTTTATCCATTCATTCACTGGTGAACGTTTGGGTTGTTCCTGCCAGTGGGTTGTTTCTATCTTGGCTGTTGTGAATAAGCTGCAATAAACAAGAGAATGCATACTTTGATACCCTGTTTTCATTTCCTTTGAGTATACAACCAGAATTGGGATTTCTGAGTCATATGATAGCTCTGTACTGTTTTCCACTGTGGGTCTACCAATTTACTTCCCCACCAACAGCGAACAACGTTTCTTCTTTCTCTACAGTCTTGCCAGCACCTGTTATCTGTTATATTTTTTATAATAGACATTCTAACAGGTGTGAGGTGATAGCTCATTATGGTTTTGATTTGCATTTTCCTGATGATTAGTGATGTTGAACACCTTTTCATGTACCTGTTGGCCAATTGTATATCTTGGGAAAATGTTCAGTTTTTCTGCCGATTGTTTCGCTGGATTGTTTTTTGTGCTCTGTTTTTCTTTTGTTATTAAGTTGTCTGAGTTACTTTGTTTTGGATATTAACCCCTATCTGATATGTGCTCTTCAAATGTTTTCTCCCATTCTGTACGTTATTTTTTCATTTTGCTTATTTTGCTCTGCAGAAGCTTTTTAGTTTGATGTAGTTCTGCTTATTGACAGCCAAAGCAAACCTCAGAAAGAACAGCAAAGCCAGAGGTATTATACTTCCTGATTTCAAACTATACTACAAATTTAGCAATTAAAACAGTGTACATGGTTCATTACTCAGTCGTGTCTGATTCTTCGTGTCTGATTCTTTGCAGTTTCGTGGACTGTAGCCCGCCAGGCTCCTCTGTCTTTGGGATTCTCCAGGCAAGAATACTGAAGCGGGTAGCCATTCCCTTCTCTAGGGGATCTTCCCAACTCAGGGACTGAACCCATGTCTTTTGCATTGCAAGTGGATTCTTTACCATGTGAGCCACCAGGGAAACCCAATTAAAACAGTATAGTATTGGCGTGAAAATAGACACATAAACCAGTGGAAAAAATAGAGAACCAATGAATAAAGGTCAACTTATTCATATAAGGTCAACTAATATATGACAAGGATTCAAGAATATTCAAAAGGGAAAGGAGAAGGAAATGGCAACCCACTCCAGTACTCTTGCCTAGAGAATCCTGTGGACTTAGGAGCCTGGTGGGCTGCTGTCCATGGGGTCGCACAGAGTCGGACAAGACTGAAGTGACTTAGCATGCATGCATGCATTGGAGAAGGAAATGGCAACCCACTCTAGTGTTCTTGCCTGGAGAATCCCAGGGACAGAGGAGCCTGGTTGGCTGCCGTCTATGGGGTTGCACAGAGTTGGACACGACTGAAGCGACTTAGCAGCAGCAGCAGCAGTATCATCAATAAACGGTGTTGAGAAAACCAGACAACCACAAACAGAAAATGAAACTAGGGCACGATCCAACACCACTCACAAAAATTAACTTGAAATGGATTAAAAACTTCAACATAACCTCTGAACCATAAAATTCCAAAAAGAAAACAGGGGGGAAAGCTCCTTGACATTGGTCTTGGCAATGATTTCTGAATATGATACTGAAAGCACAAACACCAAAAGCAAAAATCAACAGGTAGGCTGAAAAGCTTGTTCAGAGCAAGAGAATAAGCCTTTAAAATTTTTTTTTGTGGGGGCTGTACTGGGTCTTCGTTGTTTTGTGTGGGCTTTCTCTAGTTGCAGCGAGTGGGGGCTACTCTCTAGTTGTGGTGTGATGGCTTCTCATTGCAGTGGCTTCTCTTATTGCAGAGCATGGGCTTCAGTTGTTAGAGCTTGCAGCCTCTAGAGTAGGGGCTGAGTAGTTGCAGCTCATGGGCTCAGCTGCCCCACGGCATGTGGAATCCTTCCAGGCCAGGGATCAAACTTGTGTCCCCCACATTGTCAGGCAGATTCAACTGCTGGACCACCAAGGAAGTCCTGAGAATAAGCGTCTTAAAAATGAATTCATTCATCTTCCATCCAGGTAATTTCACACTCAAATCCTCCCCACAGTCCAAAGCAGGATCCATGTCCAAGAGCAGCAGCAGCACATCCATAGACCTTCACAGTATATGGGTTTGGTTGCCTTTTGATTTGAGGACATAGACCAGGACATCTGCAGACACAGTTCCCTGAGGCCTGATCGGAGTCAGTCATGAGAGCAGATTCAGGTGGGACTGAGCCCCAGGTCCCAGTGACAGAGGCACCCACGTGTTCTTCAGCAAGCGTATCTGCCAAATGCCCTCCAAAGTGCGAGGTTCAGAGCAGGGCACCCTCTCCAGGGTCTGAGAGTGATGATGGAACAGTCACCAGGTGCAGGACAACACTGGTCCTTGGCCATTCCTCCTTCCCAGTCTGCACAACTGGCAGAAAGGTCATTCCCTTCCCTCTGCTCTGGATAAACTGCCTAAGGATGGGCATGATGGTATCTCACAGGAGCTCTGAGCCTTTGGAAAAATCCCTTCTCTTTGAGGATCATGAAGAGCGCTGGTGCTTCGAACAAACTCTGGCTACCAGTGGTGGGGGCCAATCCAGGGTGGGGAAGTGGGAGGTACAAACTACTGAGTGTGAATAGGCTCAAGGATGGTTGTACAACATGGAGCAGGACAGGTGCAGGACAATACTGGTAGATATATCAATATTTTGTGATAACTGTAAATGGAGAGCAACTTTTAAAATTGTATGAAATTTAAACAATTTTTAAAGAGTGCTGATGCTTTGGTTTCATATTATTGTGTTGCCTCTCACCTCCAAACCTACCCTTCTCCATTTTTCTTTATGATGCTGAGGCTGGGAGCCTGCAAACTTCCCTTCTGCTCGGCCAGTTGGTTCTCTTGATGGCAAGTTCTGTCCACAGGGGGCGCTAGAGGGGAGGGTCGCGCTCCTTCCAGCCTGCCTCCCGCTGGGGTCAATCACCCAGACTTGCTTCTGGAACGCAGGTGTGACTGTTCCTCCTGTTGCTGTTGTTGTTTAGTCCCTAAGACATGTCTGGCTTTTTTTCGGCCCCATGGAATGTAGCCCGCCAGGCTCCTCTGTCCATGAGATTTCCCAGGCAAGAATACTGGAGTGGGTTGCCATTTCCTTCTCTAGGGGATCTTCCCCATCCAGGGACTGAACCTGCGTCGGTCTCCTGCATTGCAGGTGGATTCTTTACCACTGAGCCACCAGAGAATTTGGGTTGCAGTTTCCTAACACTCACAGGTAATTGTGTCTACCTCAGATAACTCAGAGAAGGCAATGGCACCCCACTCCAGTACTTTTGCCTGGAAAATCCCATGGGCAGAGGAGCCTGGTAGGCTGCAGTCCATAGGGTCTCGAAGAGTCGGACACGACTGAGCGACTTCACTTTCACTTTTCACTTTCATGCATTGGAGAAGGAAATGGCAACCCACTCCAGTGTTCTTGCCTGGAGAATCCCAGGGACGGGGGAGCCTGGTGGGCTGCCATCTATGGGGTCGCACAGAGTCGGACACGACTGAAGCGACTTAGCAGCAGTAGCAGATAACTCAGCACCAGCACTGGCCAGCACTCCCTGCTCAGAGAACTGTGTTGCGGCTCCATGGGGTCCCTCTTTTGAGGTTCTTTTAAATTCTATAATCTATTTATTGAGCTGCATGTGAACTCTTCATTGCCGCATCTGGCCTCTACTTCGCTGGCCAGGGATCAAACATGGGCCCCCTTCACTGGCAGCATGGAGTTTTAGCCACTGGACCACTAGGGAAGTCCCACCTCCTCTGAGTTTTTAGGTTTTAATAATTACAGCATCTTCCTTTTGTTCCCTCCACTCTAGAGGTCCACTCTTGTAATTGCTTCCTGGAATTGCTACCTCTGTAATTTCTTAGAGTTTTTCTTTTTTAATTACCTTGCTAATCATTCTTTGTGTTAAATGCAGTCTTCACATAAAGTGGTGTTCTGGATTGAATGTGTCCCTCCATCTCCTCAAATTCACATACTGAAATCCTAATTTCCAACATGATGGAATTAGGCGGTGGGCTCTGGAAGATGCTTAAGGGCATAAGGGTTGAGTCCTCATCTGTGGGATTAATGCCCTCATAAAGGAGACCCACAGGGCTCCTTAACCCCTTCTGCCAGGAAACAAGATCTCAGGAGACATGGGATCTGCCAGCACCTTAGCTTTGGCCTTCTCAGCCTCCAGAACTGTGAGAAATAAGTATTCGTTTTCAAGCCACCCAGTCTGTGGCATTCTGTTATAGCAGTCCAGCTGGCTTCTGCCTCCCATCTGGGCCCTGACTGGTGTGGGTTTAAATCTCAGCCTAACTCTTCCTAGCTGTGAGGTTCTGTTAGTTGACTTAAGTTATGCTCTGGTAACAAAATAACCCAAACTGCAGTGGCTGACAACAGAAGTTTGTTTTGTACCCAGGCCTAGGCTGGTCGTTCTTGGTCATAGCCCTGGGATCCAGGCTGAAGGAACAGCCTCCATCAGAGATGTTGCCATTTGTGCAGCAAAGCAATAAAGAAACATGATGGGATCAAGAGAGACTTTGACCTGAATATTGCATGTGCCATTTCTCCCTGCATTACATTGGCTAAAGCAGGTCACATGGACAAGTCCAACATCAGTGGGGTCAAAAATGCTACCTTCCATAAGGAGGGGCCTGTAAGGGAGGAGTTCAAATATTTTAAACAATAATACATCCAACAGTGAGCATCCCCAGGTGGTAGGGTGGGCTGGTCTAGGAGCACTGAGTACTGTCGGGGGTGGGGGGGGTGTGTGTGGGGGTGTCTGTGTGAATTAAAGAGCCCGTCTTTAAAGCATTGTCCTCTGGAAGCTGGCTTCTGTAGTGTGTCCTTGCCCCAGGGGTGACACTGAAGGCAGACAGCCTCCCTTTCTGAGAAACGCCCTGGGAAACTAGTATCAGCAGCAGCAGTTAATGTTGCCTGCCTCAACTCTTACTGAGAATTTCGATATGGTGCTGGACTGAGAGTCCAGTGGGGGCCACCGCGAGCAGCCAGCCCTCCCCCAAGCACACACACAGAGGCAAGCAACAGTGGCCTGCTCCCCACAGGAGGCAGCAAGGATGCCCCAGGGCTCCCAATGGGCTCAAAACTCCACCTCCAGGATTCTGAGTTGATCAGAATAAGGGAAACCAGGAAGTGGGGGACTTCTTCATAAGCAGCCTTGGAATCATTCAATTTGAATTCTTAAAAGAATTCTGACTTTATTTGTAAATCTAGCTATTAGTTGTTCTGGTTTATCTTTCACATTGAAATTGGATTTTTTTTCTGAGTACATAAATAACATGATGATTTTTAATAATTAGAACTATTCATATAAATATCTGGACCAAAAAAAGTCACCTAAAACCTCATACTCTAAGCATTAATGCTGGTGATTAGTTTTCTTGTACCTCTTTACACATTCATATACACACAGGCACATGTAAATTTTCATAAATGAGAAGGTATCATTAATTTTTAAAATTATCCACCAGTTTCACTGCCATCCCCCAACCCATCCATGCCCCACTGGTGACCCTTGTTCCCCTTCTGGTAGATGGCCTTCCTCTCCCCCACACCCATACAGTCCTGTACAGCCTGTTACCTGTGGCCGTGCTCTGCTGGTCTTTGTTTTAGAAAATGAGATCACCCATTTCCTTGCATCTTCTATCTGTCAGCTTACTCTTGGAAATCCCTGTGGGTCACCGGGGGCTCCAGCTCCTCGTAAATGGCTGCTTACTCTTCTATGGCAAATTTTATTCAGCTGGAATTTCCCCACCTACTTTCTCCAAGGACGTGGATCCTTGCAGAGGCAGAGGAATTCGAAAGATGCGCTGGGAAGACAGTATGGTACAGGAGGAGCCCAGGAATTGTGGAGAACTGAGGATTAGTTTTCTTAGTTCCAGCTGAGGCTATATTATGGGGAAAGAGCCTTTTAGATAATGATAGTGTCGATGTTGCTGCTGATAGCAATGGCCATCATTTGCATTTATTGATTTTGACTTTATTACTGATTTTATTGGTTTTTTTCTAAGCTTATTTTTTCAGTAATGAATGTCTTTCATGTTTCAAAACATATACAGGCACATGGTGAAAAATCCCCTTCCAGCTCCTGTCTCTTAGTCATCCAGTTCCTCACCCCATCGAAGACCACAGTTGCTGGCTTCTTCTATAGGTACTTTACAAATTAGAAATAATTTTTATTTTCTTTATACCATCTACTCCTCCACCACGCAAAGCAGTAGGACAAATCCCATCCAGTGTTACAGATGAGGAAGAGAAGGCCAATGTTCAGAGACAGAACACTACCCAGGCCAGGATCCCTGTGGGTCAGACTCCAGGGCTACTCGGCTGTCTGTCTGCAGCTTGAGTGAGCTCTCCCCATGGCTCAGTGAAAGGGAGCTGATCAGAAACCCTTCTCTAGAGTGAAATGTATCACTGTAGCAAGCCTGGGTTTTTCTACCTGGAGGCATTTTCCCCCCTTAACACAGAGAGCTGACTCCCCAAGCAGCGGGATGTGGCCGAGCCAAGGCCTGTCCGCCTACGTCCTTGCAGCTGGAGCTCCTGGGAAGGCCCATGCTTGTGCAGCTGGGCCTCTGCGCCTTCACCTTCTCTGCCCAGGAACCTACCCCCAGGGCTTCAGGATAGAGGCTGCCTGTTCCTGCGTCTGTTTTGCTATCTCAGCCGGCAAGCCCCTCCTGTGCCCCTTGATAAAAATCCCCTGATACACAGTTGAGAAAGAGCACCTGGGTGCTCCTGGGCATCAGCCACCTGGTCCTTTCAACAAGCTCGTGAGACAGGCCCGAGGAAGTGGAGTGCGGCTCAGAGACGCCAAGTGACTTGCCCGAGATGCCACAGCGTGTGCGTGGCGCCACTGGGACTTCAACTAAGGCTTTCTTCAGCCAGTGCTCATGTCTGGTCTGCCGTGCAGAGGTCTTAGGCACGGAGATCAGCAGACGGGCCTTGAGGACTGGCTTTGCACTTGCCAACGCTACCATTTAGGGCATGTTCCTAAATTCTGTGCAGCTGAAAAGTGGAGATGCTAAGATTTCACTCCTAAGGCCATGAGAGGTCACAGCATGAAACAAGAACACGAGGCCATGCACACTGCACACTCGTCTCAGGACCACATTGGATGTTAGGAGTAAAGGCTGTTGATGATGATTTTAAAACTCACTCATTGGGGAGTTCTGTGACACTCTAGTGGCTAGGACCCTACCATTCCACTGCAGGGTGGCACAGGTTCAATCCCCACCAGGATCCCACAAGCCCACATCATGGCCAGAAATAAAAAAAATCAACCAAACAAAAAAACCCTTTCTCATTAGATCCAGTTCTCCTCCCCTGCTCTCAGCCAACAGGTCTAGATTGCCCAGTCTTTGAGTGTGAGGCACTGTTCTGCACAGAATGGTCGAAATTTTGAGCCAGGCCTTACAGGATGACTGGTCAGACAAGCAAGAGAGAGGTTGCCAAGACCAGTAGGTGTGAGACTGTTGGGTTTTCCAAAAATGATGGCTCTTCCCATGTGTCTGGACCTTGCAGGTGGCCTGAGGGGATGTAAGGAGAGATAAGCCTAAAGAGGCAAAGGGGGACCAATGCAGCGAGGAATGGATAATGAAACTGGCTTATGGCTTGGAGGGTCCATCAGTTCAGTTCAGTTCAGTCGCTCAGTCATGTCCGACTCTTTGTGACCCCATAAATCGCAGCACGCCAGGCCTCCCTGTCCATCACCAACTCCCAGAGTTCACTCAGACTCACGCCCATCGAGTCCGTGATGCCATCCAGCTATCTCATCCTCAGTCGTCCCTTTCTTCTCCTGCCCCCAGTCCCTCCCAGCATCAGGGTCTTTTCCAATGAGTCAACTCTTCGCATGAGGTGGCCAAAGTACTGGAGCTTCAGCTTTAGCATCATTCCTTCAAAAGAAATCCCAGGGTTGATCTCCTTCAGAATGGACTGGGTGGATCTCCTTGCAGTCCAAGGGACTCTCAAGAGTCTTCTCCAACACCACAGTTCAAAAGCATCAATTATTTGGTGCTCAACCTTCTTCACAGTCCAACTCTCACATCCATACATGACCACAGGAAAAACCATAGCCTTGACTAGACAGACCTTAGTCAGCAAAGTAATGTCTCTGCTTTTCAATATACTATCTAGGTTGGTCATAACTTTTCTTCCAAGGAGTAAGCATCTTTTAATTTCATGGCTGCAGTCACCATCTGCAGTGATTTTGGAGCCCCCAAAAATAAAGTCTGACACTGTTCCTACTGTTTCCCCATCTATTTCCCATGAAGTGATGGGACCAGATGCCATGATCTTCGTTTTCTGAATGTTGAGCTTTAAGCCAACTTTTTCACTCTCTTCTTTCACTTTCATCAAGAGGCTTTTTAGCTCCTCTTCACTTTCTGCCATAAGGGTGGTGTCATCTGCATATCTGAGGTTATTGATATTTCTCCCAGCAATCTTGATTCCAGCTTGTGTTTCTTCCAGTCCAGCGTTTCTCATGATGTACTCTGCATAGAAGTTAAATAAGCAGGGTGACAATATACAG
>SJXQ01008575.1:0-15246 GCA_006408695.1 Aepyceros melampus | reverse complement strand
GAATGATGCTAAAACTGAAGCTCCAGTACTTTGGCCACCTCATGCGAAGAGTTGACTCATTGGAAAAGACCATGATGCTAGGAGGGATTGGGGGCAGGTGGAGAAGGGGATGACTGAGGATGAGATGGTTGGATGGCATCACGGACTCAATGGACGTGAGTCTGAGTTAACTCCGGGAGTTGGTGATGGACAGGAAGGCTGGGCATGCTGTGATTCATGGGGTCACAAAGAGTCGGACACGACTGAGCGACTGAACTTAATGGATATTTTGTTGATTTAAATTTCCATTTATTTGTATTATATTTGTTATAAAATATAATTGATTATATAATAACACATATTTCAAATAAAAATTTATTCAAAATCAACTTGCTTCATTTTTCTCCTAGGAGAATTACATACACACAATATGTTTTATTTATATGTCAAAAATATAACAGGCATTGTGTTTGGGATGAGTCTATTATCTTGATCATACCATAGGATACTAAGGAGGTATTGAAAATACCTAAAACCATACCTTGACATGGTTTCGATATTTCTTTGAGTCTCTAATGAGTACATTGGGCCTGTGAAACTGGCAATGGATTTTGCAAACTTAAGTTAGGTAAATATTTTGTGTAGAGTAAATGTACAGAATAGAGCCAGTGAGGTCATTGTAGTTGACTAGAAAGCCAGACATTCAGTTAAGGGTTTCTCAAGTTATGATTCATTCCTATAATTTATTAGATTTGATTTTTAAGATTAACTTAAGTTATTTTAATATTTGGATCATTCTTTTATCAATATTTTCAGTGAAACTCCCCATTGAGCTTTCTTTTCTGCACCTGAATTCAGCTGCCAGATTTCAAAATGTTCAAAACTGAAGATTAGAACAGCTACTGATATTCAAAGTTTCTAAGAAAAGGAATACTTGTTAGATAAATTCTGTTCATTTGCATTAATATAATAATTTAGAACAAAATCCATTAGTGTCTTACCATTTTTACTGAAGCATATAAATCTCACTATAAATTTCTTGATGAATTTTCCACACTTCCTGACAATTGCCTTTATCACTTAAATACTTACTGTGAAAGGGCAAAGAACAAATTTAATTTAACATCTAATTCTGAGTGGATCTGATCAGTGTTATGGTAATAGTCCAGTTAAATAAGGTGAGGTGTATAGGGTTTATTAAGTTCTAATTCTAGAATGTAAGCGCTCTTGTAAAAGAAACATAATTTGATGTTTCTGACACTAGTTGCATGGTTGAGAACACATTTATAAAGACACTCATTTCTTAATATATGCATTTAGATAGAATAATCCCAACCTGCCCATTTGATGGTTTAGCTGTGCCTCATTAAAAATGTCAGCCAATGCAGAAGCCAAATGGGTTTCTCTGCCAGTAACAGTTATGGAAAGTTTGCATGTATCTCTCAGTATGATTCATTCTGCCTCAATATAGGCATTTTCATTACTGATTTAAACAAGACTTAAAATTTTATTGAAATAGACTTGAGTGCTTAAAAGATGTTTGTGTGTGTTTTCACATGTATGTAGTGGTAGTATGTAGTGGCAAGTAAGAGTCTAATATTTATTTGTTCAAAACATTATAAAAGGAAAGAAGTACTTCATTTTTTCCCTACATAGATTTGGACATTTTAAATAAATAATCTAGTAATAAAATAAATTCTTATTTGCATTAAGAGATATTTATTATGTAAATAAACACTTCTATCTATATTCTAAAATCTATGGAGAATTATTTTTTAGCTTATAGCAATGTAAACATAAGAGTCTCATTTAAGTGACTACTGTAATTATATTAATTTATTATAGTCAATGTTAAGTTGTTTAATATTTAGTGTTCTACAATTTGTAATTAATTATCATGCAATCAACATACTTACATCTATTAACCATAATTTAAAGAAGTAGTGTGTCATCACTCTTGTCAGATTTAATTTGATGAAATTTACTTCATTCTTATTAATTTACTTAGGAAAAGATTCCTGTGGTACACAATGGAATGACAATAAGATGAAGAAAAAAAATAATTCATGTGGGTATACACATCAGCGGGCTAATAGTTTACAAAAAATAGGGAAAATATGGTCATAATATTAAAATCCTTTTTACTTCAAGTTAAATATTTTTCTAGCATTTGATATAGAGACAGTAATCACAAAGCACTATTATTATTTTTTTTAATATTAGTTAAGACCAGATTTCCTTTTTTTTTTTTTTTGCTTTCTAACCTTTAGAATTTGGAGCTACCCAATTCTATACCAGTTGAGCCACCAATACCACAGGTGGCTCAGCAGTAAAAATTCACCTGCCAAGGCAGGAGGTGAGGAGGCACGGGTTTGATCCCTGGGTTGGAAGATCCCCTGAAGTAGGAAATGACAACCCACTCCCATATTTTTGACTAGAAAATCCCACAGACAGAGGAGCCTGGTGGGCTACTGTCCCTGGGATCTCAGAGTCAGACACGACTGAGTGACCGAGCAAACACACAACCTTTGGAATTTATCAGAATTTACATAATTGTGAAGAATAAAATTGCTACTTTAAATTCTGAATCTAAGCAAGATACTCTTACATGTGAGATTTAAAATAAAAACAATTTTGTGACAAAGGCTGAAGCAAATTATACCAGTCACGTCCATTAAAAATAATAATAATAATGCTGCCATTAATAGAGAAAGTACTTTAGCCAAAGGAAACATAAATTTATGAATGTGAGAAATGAAAGATATTTTAGGAATAAAGTTTTTAAAATATGTTTGAATCTCAACAATAGCTGGAAATGCACATGTGAAGTTTAATGCAAATAATAAGACATTAAGAAAGTAAAGCATTTATTTAAAAAAAGGAAAGCATTATATCTGTATTAACATTCCATCATATTAGGGAGGAGGGAAAACACCCAAATAAAAGTGTGCTGAAGCCATTGCTGTTATGGAAAAGTAGACACTGATAGCATTTAATTATTAATATCAAAAATTAATTTAGGTTAGTATATGGACTGTGAAGAAAGCTGAGCGCCAAAGAATTGATGCTTTTTAACTGTAGTGTTGCTAAGACTCTTGAGACTGCAAGGAGATCCAACCAGTCCATTCTGAAGGAGATCAGCCCTGGGATTTCTTTGGAAAGAATGATGCTAAAGCTGAAACTCCAGTACTCTGGCCACCTCATGCGAAGAGTTGACTCATTGGAAAAGACTGATGCTGGGAGGGATTGGGGGCAGGAGGAGAAGGGGACGACCGAGGATGAGATGGCTGGATAGCATCACGGACTCGATGGACGTGAGTCTGAGTGAACTCCGGGAGCTGGTGATGGACAGGGAGGCCTGGCGTGCTGCAAAACATGGGGCCGCAAAGAGTCGGACACGACTGAGCGACTGAACTGAACTGAACTGGTGGATGTTAAATATCTAAAAGCTTAAAGGGCTACTCTTAATAGAGGCTGTAAAGACCCCATAGACTGGGGCTTACCAGGCTCCTCTGTCCATGGGATTTTCCAGGCAATAGTACTGTAGTGGATTGCCATTTCCTTCTCCAGGGTATCTTCCCAGCCCAGGGCTCGAACCCAGGTCTCCTGAATTGTAGACAGACACTTTACCATTCTAGCGCTGCCAAAACAAAATACCACAAACTTGGTGCCTTAAATCAGGGATCTGCAATCACTGGGGTTTAATGTCTGATGAGGTAGAGCTGATATAATAATAATAGAAAGAAAGTGTACAGTGAATGCTGACTCATCGCCAAACCATCCCCTCCACCTTGGTCCATGGAAAGACTGTCTTCCACGAAACCAGTCTCTGCTGCCAAAAGAGCTGGGGACCACTGGGCAGAAGATGCCTGTTCTCACACATTCTAGCCAAAATGGTAAAGAGCTTGCCTGCCAGTGCAAAAGATACAGGAGACTTGAGTTCCATCCCTGGGTCGGGAAGGTCGATTGGAGAAGGAAATGGCTACCCACTGCAGTATTCTTACTTAACACTTTCATTCTGGAGGCCTAAGTCTAACATCAGAATGTCGGCAACTTTGATATCTTTGGAGGACTCTTCCTGGCTTGCAGATGACTGCCGTCACTCTGTACCTCGAGCAGTCTGTTCTCTGTGTGCATGCAGAGGTGTCTCTCCTGAGACTGAATCTTCTCTTCCTAAACGACCACCAGTCCAATTGGATTAAGGCTCACTTTAAAGGCTTCGTTTTATCTTAATCACTTCTTTAAAAGCTCTATCTCCAACTACAGTCAGATTCTGACATAATAGGAGTTAGGGCTTCAACATCTGAATCTGGGGGACAGGGAACACAGTTTAGCCCATTAATAGGGCTAGAACTTTCATGCTACAAGGGGAAAGGGTATACATGAAAAGTGAAAAAAGAAAGTAAAAAGCATTATATGTTGAAAGAAGTGAAGTGAAGAAGTCGCTCAGTCATGTCTGACTCTTTATGACCCCATGGACTGCAGCCTCCCAGGCTCCTCCGTCCTTGGGATTTTCCAGGTAAGAGTACTGGAGTGGGTTGCCATTTCCTTCTCCAGGGGATCTTCCCAACTCAGGGATTGAACCCAGGTCTCCCACATTGCAGATGGATGCTTTACCCTCTAAGCCACCAGAGAAGCTGCTCTTATGTTGAAAGAAATAGCAGACAAATAAGTAAATAAATCAATGGTCATAGTAAAACAAAACTCTCTATAGTCAAAGCTATGGTTTCTCTAGTAGCCGTGTACAGATGTGATAGGTGGACCATAAAGAAGGCTGAGTGCTGAAGAATTGACGCTTGTGAATGTTGGTGCTGGAGAAAATTATTGAGAGTCCTTTGGACTGCAAGAATATTAAACCAGTCAATCCTGAAGGAAATCAACCCTGAATACTCATTGGAAGGACCGATGCTGAAGCTGAAGCTCCAATGCTTTTGGCCACATGATGGGGAGAGCTGACTCATTGGAAAAGACCCTGATGCTGGGAAAGATTGAAGGCAGAAGGAGAAGAGGGCAGCAGAGGATTAGATGGTTAGACAGCATCCTACTCATTGGACATGATTTTGAGCAGACTCCAGGAGATAGTGAAGAACGGGGATGCCTGGCATGATCCAGTCCATGGGGTTGGAAAGAACTGACATGACTTAGTGACTGAACAGCAACAGATAAATGTAAATAGGTAGAATTTCCCAATTTATAGGAGGAAAAAGTTATTCAAAATTAGACTGAAAAATATATAATCAAAACACAGAGACTTAAAATAACATGCCCACACCAAATAATACAAAAAAGATAAAAATCAAGGAATGGGAACCATTGGAGAACACACTTAATAACTTTCAAAGTTAAGAATTAATATATGGCAAGAAGAAATTAGATATAGTAGAAAATAAATGTGCCACCAATAATGAAGTGTGAATATTTGTAACTAAATGTGCTTTTAAAGCGAGAGGAGATAAAATTAAAATGCAAGTGGACAGGATAGAAACTTTCATTATAATATGAAACCCACCATGGGAAACACAAGCATATATGGTAAAATCAAAATAAATGTATATAACAATAGCATCTCAAGGGCTGTTTTTGGCAAAATACTATACAAAATGATTTAGATAGATAATGTAATGTGAGTTTTAATTTCTATGTAATGCATAGAGAATGGTGCAGAAACATTCACCGCCTGCCACAGAGCATTAGGTTCCACTTTCTTCCTGCCCGATATTTTTCTGTTAGGAAAATATATATATTATTATATATATAATATTGTATATTTTTATTTTTTATGAAATCACCCTTCTCTCCCCTCCACAAATAATTTATGTAAATTTCATTCTTTTATTAAATTTCCCTCCTCCTTCACACACACATATACACACACACAAATGATAACACATACTTCTCAAGAATTAAGGATTATCTTAAAAGAGAATTGCTATCGTATATGTGTTTTGAAATTATAGGATTTTGTTTTTTCCATGAAGGTACACAATCAGAGTCATCAAAATGTAATTTTTACATGGAATTGCAGCATTCTTCTTTTTTTTTTTTTTGTCCCTTTTGGCATTTCTATCATATTCATTGTGGAATGAAGCTAAAAATTTCTTTCTCTGACAATTCCTCCTAAACCATACATATGTGAGGGTATGAGTAATTTTGACTTTGTATTCCATTGACACAAGTTGAAAAAATTTGGAAGAGAAAGAATTACAAGAAATAGAAAAAAAAAAATTCAAACACACACACATACCCTGAATGGAGTAATCACATCCATGGAAATATTTCTACTTTAGACCTATATAAAATTTTAGTTCCTATACTATCTCCCAGGCTACATGGATGATTTGATATTGAGTTTCTCTCAAATATTTCTTAATACTGAAGAATGAGATAAATATTTCTTTGAAGAACCTATACCACACTTACACCAACTCTAGAGAGAAGGCAACATCATGCAACAGTCATCCTTCTCTTTATATTACTTTTGATCCATTAAAAAAAAGACTGTAAAATATTCTAATATCTACCTTATCAAACATTTTAAAATTCGGTTTAAAATATTAGTGAAAGTAATATTGACTCTCAAAAAGACACGTAAATCTGAAACATTCAGGCAGACTCAAGTATAGATAATAGTTTTCTATACAGAAAAATAGAAAGTAAAAGACCAAAAAAAGCAGTAAGACATTGAAGATAGCCTAATATGTATCTTCTAATAATATATATGTAAATAATTGGAATATATCATATTTTAATAAGCTTTTTATATGAAAATCATTTCAATTCATTAAAAAGTGGCAAAAATAACACAAAGATTTAAATACACTCTATTAAAAAGCAGAGACATTACTTTGCCAACCAGGGTCCATCTAGTCAAGGCTATGGTTTTTCCTGTGGTCATGTATGGATGTGAGAGTTTGACTGTGAAGAAAGCTGAGTGCCAAAGAATTGATGCTTCTGAACTGTGGTGTTGGAGAAGACTCTTGAGAGTCCCTTGGACTGCAAGGAGATCCAACCAGTCTATCCTAAAGGAGACCAGTCCTGGGTGTTCACTGGAAGGACTAATGCTAAAGCTGAAAACTCCAATACTGTGGCCAACTCATGCAAATAATTGACTCATTGGAAAAGACCCTGATGCTGGGAGGGATTGGGGGCAGGAGGAGAAGGAGATGACAGAGGATAGATGGCTGGATGGCATCACCGTTTCAATGCACATGAGTTTGGGTGAACTCCAGAAGTTGATCATAGACAGGGAGGCCAGGTGTGCTGCAATTCATAGGGTCACAAAGAGTTGGACATGACTGAGCGACTGAACTGAATACCTAGTATTTGCTATTATTCACATCTCACATTAATATGGCAAATGAATCACATAAGATGAAATACTATTGATACATTATAATTCACTCAAGATCGTACTTTGTATCCAGAGGTTTTTTGCTTGTTTATAATAAACTTTTTATTTTAGAATAGTTTAGATTCATGAAAGAGTGGCAAAAGTAACACAAAGATTTGGATACATGCTATACCTAGTATTCACATTAATATGACACATGAGTCACAACTAATGAAATGCTATTGATACATTATTATTAACTCAAGTTCATATTTTATCCACAGGCTTTTTGCTTATTTGTTTCTTTTAACAGAATGTTCTTCTGTGCTAGGATCTTACTCAGAATAGCACTTTATATTTATTCATCATGTCCCCTTAGACTTCCCTTAGATGTAACAGGTTTCAATTTTTTTTTTTTAAAGTGTGAGGAATATTTACCAGGTAATTTGCAGAATGTCCTTCATTCAGGATTTTTCCAATATCTTTATCATGATTACAATGGAGTTATATAGTATTTGGGGAGGAAGATCACAGAAGTGAAGTGCCATGCTCATTGTATCTTATCAAGATTACATATTACCAGCTTTGTTGAGTTTAACCGTCATCACTGGTTTAAAGTAGTGTCTTTCAGGGTTCTCCACTGTAATATTAATCTGATTTATTTCCCTCTTTTCAAACTGTGCTTTTTGGAGGTCACTCAATTCAGTTCAGTTCAGTCGCTCAGTTGTGTCTGACTCTTTGTGACCCCATGAATCACAAAATGCCAGGCTTCCCTATTCATCACCAACACCCAGAGTTTACCCAGACTCATGGCCATCAAGTTGGTGATGCCATCCAGCCTTCTCATCCTCTGTCATCCCCTTCTCCCCTTCACCCAATCCCTCCCAGCAGCAGGGTCCTTTCCAATGAGTCAACTCTTCGCATGAGGTGGCCAAAGTATTGGAGTTTCAGCTTCAACATCAGTCCTTCCAAAGAACACCCAGGACTGATCTCCTTTATGATGGACTGGCTGGATCTCCTTGCAGTCCAAGGGACTACATGTACCCAATATTTAAGGGGTTGAAAGTTATGCTCCATTTTCTTAATGTTGAATTATTTATGTAAATTATTTGTGATTTTTTCAGATGGAATATTTGTCTATTCTCCTCCATTTATTAAAGTATCCAATAACTATTATAAATAAGTATGTATTAATGGATTTTTATCTATTTTGTTCTATAATTCATAATTCATTTATGGGGGCTTCCCTGGTGGCTTAGTGGTAAAGAACCCACCTGCTAATGCAGGAGATGTGTTTGATCATTGGGTCAAGAAGATCCCTTAGAGAAGGAAATAGCAACCCACTCCAGTGTTCTTTCCTGGGAAATTCCATGGACAGAGGAACTGAGTGGGCTACAGTCCATAGTGTTTAGAAGAGTTAGACATGACTTAGTGACTAAATAACAATACAGAACAAAAATATAACCAGAGATCAAATTGCTAACATCTGTTGAATCATAGAAAAAAAAAAAAAAACAAGAAAATTCAAGAAAAAAACATCTATTTCTGTTTCACTGACTACACTAAAGACTTTGACTGTATGGATCTCAAAAAACTGTAGAAAATTCTTAAAGAGATGGGAATCGCAGACCACCTTATCTGCCTCCTGAGAAAACGCGTTAAGAAGCAACAAAACCAGATGTGGAACAACAGATTGGTTCCAATTTGGGAAAGGGGCATGTCAGGGTTTTATATTTTCACTCTGTAGAGTACATACATTATGCAAAATGCCAGGTTGAATGAAGCACAAGCTAGAATCAGATTACAGGGAGAAATATCAATAACCTCAGATATGCAGATGATATCACTCTTAATGGCAGAAAGTGAAGAGGAACTTAAGAGCCTGTTGAGAAAGTGAAGAATTCAGTTCAGTCCTGATGGATTCTTTGTTACCCCATAGACTGCAGCACACCAGAACTGCCTCTCCATCACCAACTCCCAGAGTTTACTCAAACTCATGTCCGTTGAGTTGCTGATGCCATCCAACCATCTCATCTGCTGTTGTCCCTTTCTGCTCCTGTCTTCAATCTTTCCCAGCATCAGGGTCTTTCCCAATGAGTCAGTTTTATACACTGGGTGGCCAAAGTATTGGAGTTTCAGCTTCAGCATCAGTCCTTCCAACGAATATTCAGGACTGATTTCCTTTTAGGATGAATTGGTTGGATCTCCTCTCTGTCCAAGAGATTCTCAAGAGTCTTCTCCAACATCACAATTCAAAAGCATCAATTCTTTGGTGCTAAGTTTCCTTTATAGTCCAATTCTCACATCCATATGTGACTACTGGAAAAACCGAATATTTGACTAGGTGGACCTTTATGTCTCTGCTTTTTAATATACTGTCTAGGTTGGTCATAACTTTTCTTCCAAGGAGCAAGCATCTTTTACTTTCATGGATGCAGTTACCATCTGCAGTGACTTTGGAGCCCCCAAAATAAAGTCTCTCACTGCTTCCATTGCTTCTCCATCTATTTGCCATGAAGTGATGGGACCATATGTCATTATCTTAGTTTTCTGAATGTTGAGTTTTAAGCCAAATTTCACTCTCCTCTTTTAGGTTCATCAAGAGGCTCTTTAGTTCTTCTTTGCATTCTGCTATAAGTGTAGTTTCACCTGCACACTTATTGATATTTCTCCCAGCAATCTTGAGTCCAGCTTGTGCTTCATCCAGTCCAGAGTTTCTCATGTTGTATTCTGTATACAAATTAAATAAGTAGGGGGACAATATACAGCCTTGACCTACTCTTTTCCCAATTTGGAACCAGTCAGTTGTTCCATGTCCAGTTCTAACTGTTCCTTCCTTACCTGCATACAGGTTTCTTAAGAGGCAGGTCTGATGGTCTGGTATTTCCATCTCTTTAAGAATTTTCCACAGTTGTTGTGATCCACACAGTCAAAGGCGTTGGCATAGTCAGTAAAGCAGAAGTAAATGTTTTTCTGGAACTCTCTCACTTTTTCAATGATACAACAGATGTTGGCAATTTGACCTTTGCTTCCTCTGCCTTTTCTAAATCCCACTGAAGAGAGTGAAAAAGCTCGGAAAGATTGAAGGTGGGAGGAGAAAGGATGACATGGTTGGATGGCATCACTAACTCAATGGACATGAGTTTGAGCAAGCTCTGGGAGTTGGTTATGGGCAGGGTTATCTAGCATGCTGAAGTCCATGGGGTCACAAAGAGTCAGATATGACTGAGCAACTAACCTGAACTGAACAGCATTTCATTGATATTTCAATAAAATATTGCTTTATTATTTTTTTTTTGAAAAATTTCCAGCTTTGGCTGTTGGGAGCTCTTTAGTTTTACTCGTGTGTCTATTTGTGATACTATAATTAGTGTAGGTCTTTTTTTGTTGTTGTTGTTTGTTTCTTTGAGTGGGGGCACATCCTTGTTATCTTGGAACTGCAAGATAATCAAGGGTCCTATTAGGTGTTTCCTGGCCCAGTTTCAAAGTCAGCTAGTTTTCTAAAAAGTGTCCTGGTTATTTTTACTGGAGAATGGTATTAGAAGACAAACTCAGCTGACACCACTCTTATGGCAGAAAGTGAAGAGGAACTACAGAGCCTCTTGATGAAAATGAAATAGGAGAGTGAAAAAGCTGGCTTAAAACTCAATATTCAAAAAGCAAGGATCATGGCATCCAGTCCCATCACTTCATAACAAACAGATGGGGAAACAATGGAAACAGTGACAGACTTTATTTTCTTGAGCTCCAAAATCACTGCAGATGATGACTGAAGCCATCAAATTAAAAGACACTTGATCCTTGGAAGAAAAGTCCTAAACAGCATATTAAAAAGCAGAGACATTCCCAACAAAGGTCTGTATAGTCAAAGCTATGATCTTTCCAGTAGTCATGTATGGATATGACGGTTGGACCATAAAGAAAACTGAGTGCAAAGAACTGATGCTTTTGAACTGTCGTGTTGGAGAAGACTCTTCAGAGTCCTTTGCAAAACAGGGTTAAAGAAATCAATCCTAAAGGAAATCAGTTCTGTATACTCATTGGAAGGACTGATGCTGAAGCTGAAACTGCAATACTTTGGCTACCTGTTGCAAAAAATGGACTCATTAAGAAAAAAACGCTGATTATGGGAATTATTGAAAGCAGGAGGAGAAGGGAATGACAGAGGATGATATTGGATGGCATCACTGACTTGATGGGCAGGAGTTTGAGCAAGCTCCAGCAGTTGGTCATGGAGAGGGAAGTCTGGTGTGCTACAGTCCATGTGGTCACAAAGAGCTGACATGACTGAGCAACTGAACTGATTAATGCTTATTGATACTTAGGTGTCTTTGCTCTGAGGCTCTCTCAGCTGAGAGAGCAAGGAAATGTTAAATGTATATGCTACTTTATGCATGTATATATATTTATAAATAACTATACATATAATTATCTGTATTTATATTAAGTGAAAATGTGATCATATTGATGGTTCAGACTCTAATCCATTACCACATAAATCATGCTAGTTTACTCTCTTTATCTTTAAGTCCCTATTCCAAAAGTGAGAAACCTGATGCACACCATCCATCAATTAAAACTGTTCAATGATAGTGTGCACATATGTGCACATGTGTGTCTGTGTGTTTTCAAATTTGTTACCCTATATTTCTATGGGATACAATATTGTTAATGAGAGTGCAGTTCTAACTTTATCATTCATTTTACTGTATCAAAATTAATATTAAAATTTTAATTCTTTAATTTTATTTTGCATTTCATCCTGGGTTCCCTTGACTTCTTAAATAATTTTTAAAATTGGCCTACATTTAAGGTCAGGCTCTGTGCTGTAAGGTTCTATGATTTCTGACCAATGGAGTCATTCATCCACCATTATAGTGTTATAGAAAGCAGTGTTACCACTCTAAAACTTCCTCTGTGTTTAGCTGGTCAATGCCCACTCTTTCTTTTTCTCCTGTACCTGGAAACAACAGTTTTATTTATTGCTTCTATAGTTTTGACTTTTCCAGACTGTCAAATCAGTGAAGTCATTTATTGTCTTCTCATTTAGAACTGATTTCTTTCATTTAACAATATATATTTTGGTTTCCTCAATGTCTTTTCATTTCTGATAACTTCAGTTCAGTTCATTTCAGTTCAGTCGCTCAGTCGTGTCCGACTCTTTGCGACCTCATGAATCAGAGCACGCCAGGCCTCCCAGTCCATCACCAACTCCCAGAGTTCACACAGACTCACGTCCATTGAGCCCCTGATGCCATCCAGCCATCTCATCCTCGGTCGTCCCTTTCTCCTCCTGCCCCCAATCCCTCCCAGCATCAGGGTCTTTTCCAATGAGTCAACTCTTCGCATAAGGTGCCCAAAGTACTGGAGCTTCAGTTTTAGCATCATTGCTTCCAAAGAAATCCCAGGGTTGATCTCCTTCAGAATGGACTGGTTGGATCTCCTTGCAGGCCAAGGGACTCTCAAGAGTCTTCTCCAACACCACAGTTCAAAAACATCAGTTCTTCGGCGCTCAGCCTTCTTCACAGTCCAACTCTCACATCCATACATGACCACAGGAAAAACCATAGCCTTGACTAGACAGACCTTAGTCGGCAAAGCAACGTCTCTGCTTTTGAATATACTATCTAGGTTGGTCATAACTTTTCTTCCAAGGAGTAACTTATTCCCTTCCATTGTCAAACAGTATTCCATTGTATGGATGTATTTCAGTTTGTTCATTCATATATTGAAAGAAACCTTCATAGTTTCTGATATGTTTAGAAGTAATGAAAATGACATCATTGTTTTGTTTTCAATTGGAGGAAGAAAATATTTTTTGTAGATTTTCTTTGTCAAGTTGAGAAATGTCCTCTCTATCCCTAATTTTAATTTTTGTTATGAATGAGTTTAGAATTATATCAAATATTTGTATCTTTAAAAATATTTATTTAAACTCTTTTTAAACTTTGCTTTATTGACTATGCCAAAGCCTTTGCTGTGTGGATCACAATAAACAGGGGAAAATTCTGAAAGAGATGGGAATACCAGATCACCTGACCTGCCTCTTGAGAAACCTATATGTAGGTCAAGAAACAACAGTTAGAACTGGACATGGAGCAACAGACTGGTTCCAAATAGGAAAAGGAGTACGTCAAGGCTGTATATTGTCACCCTGCTTATTTAACTTATATGTAGAGTACATAATGAGAAACGCTGGGCTGGAAGAAGCACAAGCTGTAATCAAGATTGCTGGGAGAAATATCAATAACCACAGATATGCAGATGACACCACCCTTATGGCAGAAATTGAAGAGGAACTAAAAAGGCTCTTGATGAAAGTGAAAGAGGAGAGTGAAAAATTTGGCTTAAAGCTCAACATTCAGAAAATGAAGATCATGGCATCTGGTCCCATCACTTCATGGAAAATAGATGGAGAAACAATGGAAACAGTGCCATTTTTTGTTGTTGTTGTTGGGGGGAGGGCCTCCAAAATCACTGCAGATGGTGACTGCAGCCATGAAGTTAAAAGACACTTACTCCTTGGAAGGAAAGTTATGACCAACCTAGATAGCATATTCAAAAGCAGAGACATTATTTGCCAATAAAGGTCCATCTAGTGAAGGCTAAGGTTTTTCCACTGGTCATGTATAGATGTGAGATTTGGACTGTGAAGAAAGCTGAGTGCCAAAGAATTGATGCTTTTGAACTGTGGTGTTGGAGAAGACTCAAGAGTTCCTTGGACTGCAAGGAGATCCAACCAGTCTATCCTAAAGGAGATCAGTCCTGGGTGTTCATTGGAAGGACTTATGCTAAAGCTGAAACTCCAATACTTTGGCCACCTCATGCAAAGAGTTGACTCATTGGAAAAGACTCTGATGCTGGGAGGGATTGGGGGCAGGAGGAGAAGGGGATGACAGAAGATGAGATGGCTGGATGGCATCCCAGACTCAATGGACATGAGTTGTGAAGAAAGCTGAGTGCCAAAGAATTGATGCTTTTGAACTGTGGTGTTGGAGAAGACTCAAGAGTTCCTTGGACTGCAAGGAGATCCAACCAGTCTATCCTAAAGGAGATCAGTCCTGGGTGTTCATTGGAAGGACTTATGCTAAAGCTGAAACTCCAATACTTTGGCCACCTCATGCAAAGAGTTGACTCATTGGAAAAGACTCTGATGCTGGGAGGGATTGGGGGCAGGAGGAGAAGGGGATGACAGAAGATGAGATGGCTGGATGGCATCCCAGACTCAATGGACATGAGTTTGAATAGACTCTGGGAATTGGTGATGGACAAGGAGGCCTGGCGTGCTATGGTTCATAGGGTTGCAAAGAGTCTGACACAACTGACTGAACTAAATTGAAACTTTTTGGTGCCAATTTATTTGATCATATATTTGTTTTCCTTTACCCTGTTGCTGTAGTAAATTTTATCAGTTTCAGTGTTGAAATAACTGTGCATATATGAAAAATTCGGTTGTAGCATATACTTTTAAAAAATATTTGTGGATTAAGCTAATTTTTTGTTGAAAAATTTTGCATCATTGTCCAGTAGAGATATTGATTTGTAGCTTTCTTTTATTGTCTTATTATATAATTTTGATATTAAGAAATGCTAACTTCACAGAATGATTTAGTTGTATGCCCTCTTCCTCTATTTTCTGGAAGAATTTTGGAAGAATTAGTTAAATTTATTCCTTAAATTTAGTAGAATTCACCAATGAAATTATCTGAGTCTGATATTTTCTTAGAGAAAGTTAGTAATTTCCAATTTAAATTGTATTAACCACTTTTCTTTGTATGAGTTTTGATATTTTGTGTCATACAAAGAAGTGGCCCCTTTCATGTAAGTTATTCCATTTATTATCAGAAAGTTGTTCATCCATTCTGTTCCATTCAGTCGCTCAGTCGTGTCCAACTCTTTGCGACCCCATGAATCACAGCATGCCAGGCTGCCCTGTC
>SJXQ01008574.1:3302-43947 GCA_006408695.1 Aepyceros melampus | reverse complement strand
TATGTCTTCTTTGGAGAAGTGTCTATTTAGTTCTTTGGCCCATTTTTTGATTGGGTCATTTATTTTTCTGGAGTTGAGCTGCATAAGCTGCTTGTATATTTTTGAGATTAGTTGTTTGTCAGTTGCTTCATTTGCTATTATTTTCTCCCATTCAGAAGGCTGTCTTTTCACCTTGCTTATAGTTTCCTTTGTTGTGCAGAAGCTTTTAATTTTAATTAGATCCCATTTGTTTATTTTTGCTTTTATTTCCAGTATTCTGGGAGGTGGGTCATAGAGGATCCTGCTGTGATTTATGTTGGAGAGTGTTTTGCCTATGTTCTCCTCTAAGAGTTTTATATTTTCTGGTCTTACATTTAGATCTTTTAATCCATTTTCAGTTTATTTTAGTGTATGGTGTTAGAAAGTGTTCTAGTTTCATTCTTATACAAGTGGTTGGCCAATTTTCCCAGCACCACTTGTTAAAGATATCGTCTTGAATCCATTGTATATTCTTGCCTCCTTTGTCGAAGATAATGTGTCCATAGGTGTGTGGACTTATCTCTGGGCCTTCTATTTTGTTCCCTTGATCTATATTTCTGTTTTTGTGCCATTACCATAGTATCTTGATGACTGTGGCTTTGTAGTAAAGCCTGAAATCAGGCACGTTGAATCCTCCAGTTCCATTCTTCTTTCTCAAGATGGCTTTGGCTATTCAAGGTTTTTTGTATTTCCATACAAATTGTGAAATTATTTGTTCTAGCTCTGTGAAAAATACCACTGGTAGCTTGATAGAGATTGCATTGAATCTGTAGATTGCTTTGGGTAATATACTCATTTTCATTATATTGATTCTGCCTATCCATGAACATAATATATTTCTCCATTTATTAGTGTCCTCTTTGATTTATTCCACCAGTGTTTTCTATATATAGGTATTTAGTTTCTTTAGGTAGATATATTCCTATGTATTTTATTCTTTTCATTGCAATGGTGAACGGAATTGTTTCCTTAATTGCTTTTTCTACTTTCTCATTATTAGTGTATAGGAATGCAAAGGATTTCTGTGTGTTGATTTTACATCTTGCAACTTAAAATTAAAAGCTTCTGGACAACAAAGGAAACTATAAGCAAAGTGAAAAGACAGCCTTTGGAATGGGAGAAAATAATCGCAAATGAAGCAACTGACAAACAACTAATCTCAAAAATATACAAGCAGCTTATGCAGCTCAATTCCAGAAAAATAAATGACCCAATCAAAAAATGGGCCAAAGNGGTAGTATACTCATTTTCAGTATATTGATTCTTCCAATCCATGAACATGGTATATTTCTTCATCTTTTGTGTTATATTTGATATCTTTCACCAGTGTTTTATAGTTTCTATATATAGGTCTTTAGTTTCTTTAGGTAGATATATTCCTAAGTATTTTATTCTTTTCCTTGCAATGGTGAACGGAATTGTTTCCTTAATTTCTTTTTCTACTTTCTCGTTAGTAGTATGTAGGAATGCAAGGGATTTCTGTCTGTTGATTTTATATCCTGCAACTTTACTATATTCATTGATTAGCTCTAGTAGTTTTCTGGTGGAGTCTTTCGGGTTTTCTATGTAGAGGATCATGTCATCTGCAGTGAGAGTTTTACTTCTTTTTCAATTTGGATTCCTTTTATTTCTTTTTCTGCTCTTATTGCTGTGGCCAAAACTTCCAGAACTATGTTGAATAGTACTGGTGAAAGTGGGTACCCTTGTCTTGTTCCTGACTCTCGGGGAAATGCTTTCAATTTTTCACCATTGAGGATAATATTTGCTGTGGGTTTGTCATATATAGCTATTATTATGTTGAGGTATGTTCCTTCTATTCCTGCTTTCTGGAGAGTTTTTATCATAAATGGATATAATTTTGCCAAAGACTTTCTCTGCATCTATTGAGATAATCTTATGGCTTTTATTTTTCTATTTGTTAATGTGGTGAATTACATTGATTGATTTGTGGATACTGAAGAATCCTTGCATCCCTGGGATATAGCCCATTTGGTCATGGTGTATGATCTTTTTAATGTGTTGTTGGATTCTGATTGCTAGAATTTTAAAGTAGTAGCTACAAATATAGTCAATCTCAGAGTAGCAAACACCTTTTAACATATATTTTTGGTTTTTATCTTTTTTTTTCTTTCTTTTTTTTTTTAGATAAACGGCTTTTTTTTTGAAAATGGTTATATCTGTAAGAAATCAAATTTTTGTTCTTTTTTTTATTTAGAGAAAACTTCATATTAATATGTATCTATACATTTCTGAGTAAATCAACATTTTGAAGAATATACTGTGTGTTAAATTCTAAACAGATAATGGAGATTGTGTGAACAACTTTACAAAGTAATCAAATTAAAAAAAAAATTCATGTAAAAACACAATTTACCAAAAGTGACACAATAATAAATTGAAATCCAGTATAATCCTATGGGCTTCCCAAGAGGCACTAGTGGTAAAGAACATGCCTGTCAATGCAGGAGAATAAGAGACATGGGTTTGATTAATGGGTCAGGAAGATCCCCTGAAGGAAGCCATGGCAACCCATTCCAATATTCTTGCCTAGAGAATCCCAAGGACAGAGGAGCCTTGTGGGCTGTGGGCCATGGGGTTACAGAGTCAGACACGACTGAAGTGACATAGCCTGCATGCACACATATAATCCTATACCCAATATGAAAAAAGCAAACTTGAGTTGAAAAGTTTCCCACAAAGCAATTGCCAAAACAATTGGTTTTATTGGTTGAATTTATCCCTTCACATAAGAAAGAGAGTACACTTAATTTGTAATAATTCTTCAATATACTAACATTTATTAGCTATTTTTTGAGACCAATATAACCTTGAGAGCAAATCCTAATAAGAGCACAGCAAGGAAGGATAACTGCCAGACCATTTCACTTGTAAACATAACATATGAAAACTTAAAAATAGTGATAAAGATTCAAATCCAGAATATTATAAGATGTTCAATATTTCATAACTAAGTTGGGTTTACCTGAGAAATGCATATTGTTTTCAGTAAAATCAATCAAGTGAATTTGTACATCCACAGAATAAATGAAAATTCTTAATAGATGTTTCAAAAGTATTTTATAAAGTTCATAATATAACACTATGTATGTTATATATTATACAATATATGCATATGTAATATATGTTATATGTAATATAATGCATTTTAAAATTTGTAACATAAAATCTAAAGACCAACATGATCTATATCAAAACTGACATACATTTTAAATCTGATAATATCTATTCAATTCTTTCCTCCTAAGAATAGGAATGAGTAAATATACTTATTATCATTATTTCAATGCAAAATTTACATGAGATCTTGAAAGATACAAAAGGCAAGGGAAAAATAAAATTTAAAAACCCATAAGTCTGGAATGAATGTATAAATTTGTCATTATTATGATCAAATGATTTTTAATTTACACAATCCAGAAAAACCTGGAATAAATATAGTTTAAAAATAAATTCAACAACTTCTCTGATAATATAATTTAACATTAATGAATTCCTAAATAGCACCCACTAGTAATTTTTTAAATTTTTAAATTATATAAAGTAACATCAGACACATCAAATAGACTTTTTTTTAGTATTTGTTTATTTTTGGCTGTGCTTGGTCTTGGTTGCTACAAGGGCTTTTTTCTAGCTGGAGAGAGAGCTAGGGCTACTCTTTAGTTGTGGCACACTAGCTTCTCATTGTGGTGGCTTCTCATCACAGAGCATAGGCCCTAGGCATGTAAGCTTCAGTAACTGTGGCTCCCAAGCTCTAGGACATAGTCTCAGTAGTTGAGGCACATGGGCTTAGTTATTCCATGGCATGTGAGATCTTCCCAGATCAGGGATCAAACCTGTGTCTCCTGCATTGGCAGGCAGATTCTTTACCACTGAGCCACCAGGGAATCCTCAAATAGACTTCTGACTTCTAACTATAATGGAGTGGACTATGTCAAATTATCTCTTCTAAACACAATAATAAATGTAGAAACTGAAAAATATACCCAATCAAATTCCATAACTTCTCATCTCTGGAAATCAAATAAGGTAAAACTGTAGTAAGTGTTCATTCAAGAAAAACTGTTAAATGATGTCTAAGAACAGTGGGCGCAAAGCTATGGTTTTTCCAGTAGTCATGTGTGGATTTGAGAGTTGGACTATAAAGAAAGCTGAGCACCAAAGAATAGATGCTTTTGAACTGTGGTGTTGGAGAAGACTCTTGAGAGTCCCTTGGAATGCAAGGAGATCAAGCCACTCTACCGTAAAGAAGATCAGTCCAGAGTGTTCATTGGAAGGACTGTGTTGAATTTGAAACTCCAATACTTTGGCCACCTGATGCAAAGAACTGGCTCCTTGGAAGAGACCCTGATGCTGTGAAAGATTGAAAGTGAGAGGATAAGGGGACAACAGAGGATGAGATGGTTGGATGTCATTATTGACTCAGTGGACATGAGTTTGAGTAAGCTCAGGGAGTTTGAGTAAGCACAGGGAAGCCTGGCATGCTGCAGTCCATGAATTGTAAAGTTGAACACGACTAAATGACTGAACTGAACTGAACTGAAGAACAATGGGAGTCTGTAGCCTTACCCAACCTCTGCCCTGTCAAACTTGATTTTGTAATATTACTATATTTAGGCTGAGAAAGGGAAAAATAAAAGTTTCACCGCCTAAGGGTAGACTTGATCTGAGGCAGAAGGTGAATACTCAGGCCTGACTGTGTCATCTGTAAATGTAGCAAACTCTGTAGGCAACATTGGGGAAATCTTATGACTGTTACTCTGGGATTAGCATCCCTGTTGGGACAGCAAAAAAGCTAGCCAGAAAATTAGTGGGGAATCTTTGAAATTAGAGAGACATAAAAGGTTATATACCTTTTCAGATGTTGCCATCTAAGTGAGAAGCTATGTACATGTGTATGGGAGATCAGGGATGGTTCTAGGAAGAAAAAAAAAGTGCTTACCAAGTGTTGAAGATGGCCTCAGTGCTTTTTAACTCACACACAGATTTATTGTCAGAAATTAAAGAGAAATTCAAGTTGTTTAAGTACATTCTTTCCAATTCTACATTAACCACTGAACTGTGTAGAAAAAGCAGATGCACCAAGGAAGTTAGGATAACAAAAAAAAAAAAAAAAAGGAAGTGATATCATCAGCCATACATTTCAGTGAGGAAAAGTTCATAGGTTTAATCCAAGCAAGTTACTGAAATAGAATTTTAAAAATACATAAATAAATTAGTAAAATAAAAATTTAAAAAGCAGCAACAACTACCCTCAAGGGGGAGAGGTAGCAAATTTTGGAGTTGTAACAAAATAATATATGAGGATCCAGTTGTCAACATAAAATATGCAAAGAAATAAAAAGTATGGCACATACTCAGGAAAAATGTATTGAGTAAGAACTCTGAGTGGATCCATATGTTACATTTATTAAACAAAACTTCTGACTCAGATATTGCAAATAAATTCAAGAAATTAAACTGTGTTTAAGTAAATAATGAAAATTAAGAGTAGAATACCTCAAATAGGGTATTTTAAGACAAAAATAGAAATTGATGAAAAGAACCAAATGAAATACCTAGAATTAAAAAGCACAAGTATATTTATTTATTTGGCTGTGCTGGGTCTCTTGGAGAAGGCAATGACAATTCACTCCAGTTCTCTTGCCTACAAAATCCCATGGACAGAGGAGCATGGTAGGCTGCAGTCCATGGGGTCGCGAAGAGTCAGACATGACTGAATGACTTCATGTTCACTTTTCACCTTCATGCATTGGAGAAGGAAATGGCAACCCACTCCAGTGTTCTTGCCTGGATAATCCCAGGGACGGGGGAGCCTGGTGGGCTGCTGTCTATGGGGTCGCACAGAGTCAGAGACGACTGAAGCGACTTAGTAGTAGCAGCAGCAGCTGGGTCTTTGCTGTTGTGTGGGTTTTCTCTAGTTGTGGAGCATGGACGCTACTCTCTAGTTGTGGTATGCAGGCTTCTCATTGCTATGGCTTCTCTTGTTTCAGAGCTTGGGCTCTGGGGCATGCAGGGTTCAGTAGTTGTGGTGTGTGGGCTCAGTAGTTAAGGCTCCCGAGCTCTAAAGCACAGATTCAATAGTTGTGGAACACAGGCTTAGCTGCCTTCCGGCACGAGGGATCTTTCCAGGCCAGGGATCAAACCTGTATCCTCTGCACTGGCAGGCAGATTCTTCACCACTGAGCCACCAGGGAAGCCCCAATGTACACATTTAATCAAGGGAACAGGGAAGAAAACTTTTACACACAAGAAGTAGAAGGATGGCAAGCCTAAAATTAATTGATATTAGTTTCCTAGAGCTTCTGGAAGAAATAACAGCAAAAAAGAAGCTTAAAACAATAGAAATTTATTTTTTCACTATTCAAAATTCTGGACATGTGGAAGTTCAAAATCAAGAGGATGGCAACTGCTCTTGTTCTGCTTTATTTTCTTATTATGATTATTTATAGTAAGTATTCTCCACACATATAATAAATAATCTATTAGGAATAAAAATGTTTTATTTGTGTTAACTGAAGACTATGGCCCAAGAGACATAGTTTCAAGAAGCACCTGAACGGTATTCTTCCAGACTACAAAATGGAGGAGGCTTATGTAGATAAAACCCACAAAGAACATATATTGTTTGTCAAGAATTAGGATTGGAGCTGGCAAGAATAAGGTGCTTGATAAGCAAGAATTGATTAGAAGGAAAAAAAATGGCAAGGATCCAAAATGATTGAATAATTATAAGACTTTAAGACTATAAAATTGCAGCTCTCAGCTGTTAGCCCATATTGAGAATGGCTGATGCCATTCTTGAGTCTCATACTATTCAGAAAATTCAAGTACTCAGTGATGCAATTATGGTCTGAAACCATGTACACAATGGCCACTTGGTTCCATTTTGAATGCTTGAACCACGGTTACTCCAGATTGATTATTAAATGCATTCATTTCTTTAATGGTTACAGCAGTATACAATGCATATTTATAGGCCATAAGACTGGCTATTTTATTTAGCATAAGGTTCAAACTATGTATAAGCCCATACCTCAACATGTGAAAATTCCTCCCATCAGTATCCTCAAAATTTGTAAGTGTATTCTGCATGGATTCATCTTTTTCTGTGAAGACTATAAACTCCTTATGGGAAAAATAACTCCTGTTTTTTACTCATTGTTTATAAAGCTAAAGGAAAAAATAAAAGTCTATGGTAGATATTAAATATTTGTTGAATAAATGCTTCTATGTATGCATAAATACATTTTAGGATATATTTGTCTAATACTATGTAATTCACAAAGATTTGATTCAAAAAGAGCAAACAAATTAATAGATTTTTAATCCACCTCCTTTAACAGGAATGAAAAACAGACCTCAGAATCAGTTTGCAATAGAGATGAAGAAATAAGTAGTTTTCATTGCGGTAAGTTCAATATACTGTTAGTCATTCAGTTGATGCTGAGACAGAGATAAAGAATTTGCCTGTCAATCAATTCAGGAGACTCAGAAGACTTGATTCCTTGGTCAGGAGATACCATGGAGGAGGAAATAGAAACCCACTCCAGTTTTCTTGCCTGGACAATCCTATGGACAGAGGAGCCTGAAAGGCGAAGGGTCACAAAGAGTTGGACATGACTGGGCACACAGAAGATGCTTTATCTGTTTCCCTTAATGTACTCATCTTTTTAAAATTTCTTTTAAAAGTTTTTCATATCTTCATTGCTTTCTAATCACAATTCCTGAGATACAGATTAAACTTTTTTGTTTCCAATAAGGTATTACTTAAAACTAACCAAATAATATCTTTCAAACAATAAGTTGACTTAAACAAATACACAAATAATGTAAGATAACCATCATGAATCTAGATAAATTATATGAATAAGAGTGATGTGCTTATATTATGGACAGAGTAGAGAAACACTGAAAAAGCATATTTCGATAGACTATTACACTCAAATATAGAAAGTTGAATGTCATTTTAGAATGAGCATAGATTTTGATGACCAGTGGAAAATAATGTCAAACATTTACTGGGGAATTAAACATTAAATATTTTCCTTAGCAATTAATAGAGATAGTTTATTTAAGTATTAAAGCTCTGTCATGTGAACACCAGCTCTGTTTTGCAGATGAAGAAACAAAAGCACAAAAATATCTATAAAACTTGTCTGAGTTCTCATGGCTGGGAAGTGGTTGGAACAAATTTTGGAACCAAGTCACAGGATCCCAAGGGCCACATTTTTCATCATTGTGGGGATTTTTGTTTGTTTTTATAGGGGAAATTTTTTTTTTATTTTTTTAGTGTATAATTGCTTTACAATGTTGTGTTAGTTTCTGCAATACAATGAAGTGAATCAACTATCTGTATACATATATCGCTCATCACTGTGGTTTAATGGCTGCTTCACTTTAGTTTATCAGATTTTTTCTTCCACAACTACTTATTTGCTAGATAACTGAAGGTACATTATAAACTCCACAAGTAGGCATGATGATTTTGGAAATTAAATAAAGGTATGTGTTTAAATCTAGTTTTTCAGAGACACTCAGAAATGTTAGTCTCTTCTCCTCTTTCTTAAACTCAAGGATGAGAGCGCCTCTTATTTCACATTCTGTTTCTCTCTGGATCAAGTTTCCTGTGGGCTGTCAGAGCTGCTAAATCAGATATCTTTTCATACATGCCACTTAGAAGAGTCAAGAACACTGTCTTCCTGCAGTTCTTGGGCCCTTTAAATACAGAGCGAGAGCCTCTCACTGGTCTCTCTGTGCAGCAGCTCACTGTCAGCATTTCACTGCTGTCTGACCGGCACCAGAGCCTGGAGCTCATTGATAATACAAAGAGAGAAATGTCTGCTCTCTGACAGACACTGATGGCAGGGGCTGCCACTCCCAGCGGGCTGTGAGTTGGGCCACAACCAAACACAGCATGCCACAGGCTGAATCCACTTTGATGAAATAGGATTCTTTCTTCTGTTGGAGGGTTCATTGGACTTATTTAAATTAGGTTGTGATTCTCACTGGAACAGACCAATCTTGGTAACTAGCAATAATTTGCATTATTCTTCTGACATGCAGGAGATTATATAGGAATTTTACCCACAACTACTACTGCAGTGTGACTTTAGTCAGAACTTCATTCTGCAATATTTTATTCTAGTTTCTAAAACCAGTGTTTCACTTGGAGTCTTAATGCTAATTAAAAGAACTATTTCAAAAGCTCAGACTCTTCTTTATCCCATAATTTTATACTTCTCTATATTGAGCTTCCTTAAAAAAAAAAAAAAAAAAAACTTTGGTTTCACCAACATGTCCTTCTACTGATTTTTTTTTTTTTCTTTTCTCTTTTCCCCTAGAAGTTCTAGGTTGTTTTAGGGATATATAGAGCATATGGAACAAAAAGAACACATCATATTTGATGTGATAGTTCATTTTGCAGATAAGAAAATGGAGAGTAACATTGATTAACCCTCTGTTAGTGAAGGGTAAAAACAATATTTTCCCCTTTAATTTAGCACACTTTGAAATTTGTCACACAGTCACATACAAGTGAAATGAAAGGGAGAATTTCTGATGGTAAATTAGCATATTAAACTCTACTTATGTAATATCATACACACTTATGTAATCATAACTTTTTCCCTATACTAGCCAGATTTTTTAATAGATTAAAAATAGTATTCACCAAGCTTTGTAGAGGGCTTCCCTAGCAGATCAGTGATAAAGAATTTGCTTGCCAAAACTCACGAGACACGGGTTCAATTCCTGGGTGGAGAAAATGCCCTGGAGAAGGAAATGGCAACCCACTCCAGTATTCTTGCCTGGGAAATCCCTTGGACAGAGAAGCCTTGTGGGCTATAGTCCATGGCGCTACAAAAGAGTCAGACGCGACTAAGTGGCTAAAAGCTAGGAAAGCTTTTGTGGAACAGGAATTTATTCTTGTTAAATAAAGGAAAAACTGAATTACAGAGCCAAAGAAAAGATGGAGATGTATTATCATGTTTTTCATTTTAATTTCAAATATGTAAGGGAGCCTGTGAAATGATACTTTAACCTATATAAAGATATAAACTGATATCATATGTTTATATATAAACTGGTATTATATAAAACTCACAAAAATGACAGAAACAGTTTCAGTTTCTATAACTAAAAGTGCTTTATTGATTTATATACAAATTTTTATGTCATTCTCTGATAAGGAAAAACTCCTCAAAATGACAAGGAACATAATCATGAATAAAATTTTGAGTGCTAGTGTCAGATTCTGTTCTAAATACAGAAGGAAATTTAGCAACAGAGAATTTAAGTTGTGTATTGAAGTAGACAATGCTAGCATGCAACTACTACTCAAACAATGGAAACAAAATTCTGAGAATACAATATATGCATGGTGTAGAAAGCTGCTCAACCTTATCAATTTTCAAAAAAAAATCAGATTGAGTCAAGGAAATGACATTTTATATACAGCAGATTAACCAAGCATTAAAATATCAATATTGGCAAGGATGTGGAAAAATCCAAACTCTTCATCATTGGTGTAAACACAGTTAGACTCAACTTAGTGACTGAACAAAAGCACCCTGATAAGCAACTTGGCAGCATTAATTAATTTATGTTAAGCACACATGCCCATGGAAATTTGTATCAGATCATTAAGTATACTGTGGTTAAAAAATAAAATTAGTTTTAGCAACATTATTTTCCATAGGTGAACATGAATATCAAACATCCTTCTATCTTATTCTATATTATGATAATATCTGGAAATGTGGGCTCCCTTATCAGGATGACGTTGATGTTAATAATACGTATAAAATGATAATAAGCTAAATGCAAGCTTTCTATTGTATTTGAAATCATTCACTTCTTTTAAAATACAGAAAAATGTGGCAAATATATACAAGTCAAAAAAAAATCAGCTATTTTTTCATTTGTATTAAGCTGCCATCTTTTAAGTATCAATGATTTGGGGATATAGAACACAGTTCTTAGATGTTCATAAATTTTGAATGAGATATTTTGTTTCTAAAATCAATTATATCTAGTCCAGAACTCTTTCCTCTCTTTTACTAAATGTAGGAATAGGTTGAATTTCCTCTTTATCCCAGAGGCTTTATCTATCGAGTATTTTCCTATGATAGTTGTAGAAAGTATGTTTCAGAATCTCATTTTAACATGTAAATTTTATCAGTTTAGTGATTTTAAATTGTTCTTCCACTTAAACTCAGTATTTTTTCTTGAAAATCAAATGTTCCTTTGAAAATGCAAATGGAAAAAGTATAGTATAGTGCTATGTGTTAACATCAAATATTAAACATTTTCTAAAACATGATCAAAAGCTATTAAAATATGTACCTGTTAGTAATAAAGAATCATTTTAAGATTGTGAAAATCTCATTTTTATAAATTTAAAATTACTCTGCTTAGTAACATACACATATTGACCAGCCTAGTGACATATATTCTTTTGTTAATAGTTGGCAAACTTCAAAATATCTGATTACTACTATGTATGAAATAAAATTTGAAAATTTTCTCACATGTTATTTTGTTAAAAAATTTTTACTATATTTTTGTGAATGTAAATATGGTATACAATTTTTTTTCTATGTAAACAACAGGGAAACACATTGTATTGGTAATGATCTGCTATTTTCAGACTTCTTTTCAATGATATTGTCTATATACTGGGATTTTGCTTTAGAAATAAAAGTGTTATTGAATATATTATTCAGTACTTCTGCAAGATGAATTAGTTCTAGAAATCTCCTGTACAACATAGTAACTCTAGTCAACAATACTGTATTGTGCATTTGACAATTTATTAAAAAAGGCAGATCTCATGTTAAGTCTTGTGCTCTCTCTCATACACACACACACACACACACACATGCACACAAAGGCTCACAAAGATACAAGGAAATTTTGGAGATGATGTGTATATCTCTTACTTTGAAGTAATGGTTTTATTAACGTGAATACATTAAATAAACAGTTTTTGTCTAAAACTTATACTTTAGTAAAGCTCTTTTTCTCTTTTACTTAGAAAAAACTGTGTATGAATATGAGTATTTCAGACTTTTCCTCAGATTTTTTATAAAACTTAAAAAAATTTGGAACATGCATGTACTTCTTGTAATATTTTGCAGTGTATTAAAGTAAGAATATATATTCTTTGAGTTTATCTTCATTATTAAAATAGAAAAATAGTTACAGTAAGCAGTGTTAAAATCAATTTATTTAAGTTTATATTAAATATTTTATTACTATCTTTAATCATATTAATAGAGGCTTCCCTGGTAGCTCAGATGGTAAAGACTTTGCCTGCAATGTGGAAGACTCTGGTTCAATCCCTGGGTCAGAAATATCCCTAGAGAAGGGAATGGCAACCCTCCCCAGTATTCTTGCCTTGAAAATTTCATGGACAGAAGAGCCTGGTAGGCTACACTTCATGGAGTTGCAAAGAACAGACACAACTGAGCGATCAACACTTATTACTTACCACTATAGATCATTATAGCCATATTGAACCAAATGACTATCCTTTTCAAAAAAATGTTATATGCTCAGTGCAGTGCTACAGAAGAGCCTGGTAGGCTGCAGTCCATGGGGTCACTAGAGTTGGAAATGACTGAGCAACTTCACTTTCAATTTTCACTTTCATGCATTGGAGAAGGAAATGGCAACCCACTCCAGTGTTCTTTCCTGGAAAATCCCAGGGATGGGGAAGCCTAGTGGGCTGCCGTCTATGGGGTCTCACAGAGTTGGACACTACTGAAGTGACTTAGCAGCAGCAGTGCAGTGCTAAGTTCTTAAAATAGGTTACCTATTTCAATTCACCCAACAACCGTCTAAATTAATACTGCAGCTACTCTCACTTTACAGATAAAGAAATTAAGATTTAGAGATATGTGTTTATTTCCCAGTTCACATAGTCACAAATTTCACAGCCATTCTTGCCATAAAAACTGACTGCTCGGCCTGAGCTTTTAACTACCAGGCTGCATCTTTACTGGTGAAAGAACAGGTGGTGTAGATCTACTGTTTAATATAGTTATTAAGAAATAATATGCATCATATAACATCTATGAAAATGCTCAAAACATTTTTAATTCCACCATTTTACAAAGTCAGCTAAAAAGCAAAGGATAGGTAAATTTAGAACGGTAACATGCAACAATCTGGAAAAATGTACAATGTTTTTGTAGATTATTAGCATAAATGACATAGAACATTTGGTATTGATAACATTTAGAAAGTCCTTTTAAACAAAGGCAGAAATAAGTAACTGCAGCATTTCATCCGTAACCAGATGGCCAGGCATAGCAAATCAGTAGTGTGTAAATAACTGCATTGTAAGGATACATAAAAAACGCCTAGCTACTCCTCATCTACTTTATACATAGATGGTTCCCATGTAGACAAGACAAAAATATGTACTTTTTATTGTGGCTAATGCAGTCCCCAGAGTTGCTAGCACCATTTTGAATTCATTTATATAAAGATACAAAAACAGATGTGTCAGGAACATCTGGATCCTGTGCTAAAATCAACTGTGAAATATAGTGCATATGCAATTCAAACCACACATAAAATAAAATGGGAAAATATAGTCAACTGTTAAGTTACTGAAAAGTCAGCACCATTATTCTCCATCTTGAGTCAGATAGCAAATATCTTTTCTTGTAGTACTATATTAGCAAACATTACAAAGAGAGTAATTTACATCCTCCAAGTCAGCCAATGTCATATAACAACAAACACAGAATTTTGGAAAGAACGCAAGAACATATTTTCATATGGACATAAGTTTATTAGTGACAGTTATATCTATCCTAACAAAAAACTTATCAAAATATTTGCCTCAAAATAACATTTCTGATGTATTGAAGGAAGGTAACCAGCCAAAACAGGTCATCCACAACTAATTATATGGCTTTTGTCTTTGTGCATATATTATGATTGGCAAGCTGCCAATGGACATGTGTAAATAATGAACAAAGTGATGAATTTAAAAATTTTAAACCATTGGACCTGGCTGCTGTCTTAATGACAGAATATTAACTTCCACACCTGGTCCCCATTCTGATAATACTGAAGTATCTTCATCACATTTATTTACATTGTCTGTTCCCAAATATTAACATGAGTAATATAAAGGAGGATTATAATCTTCTGGAAAAAATAAAAAGATTACTTTGGCTGAAGAGTTGTTTGCTTTAATAAAGTTCTGCCTTTTTTTTAATTGGCTTCTAATATTGTTTACTTTAACCTATTTATTTAAATCACTTTATCTCAGCCCTCACTCATGCTCTCTGTATCTAGTTTATTTCCACTGGTTTATCCAACCTTTCGCTCTTCCATTTTTAAGTTAGGAGCCATGTCTTCTCTTCCTTTGTATGATCCCTAAAAGCAGCTAGCTTAACTGTATGCTCACAATGAGTATTCAGATTTCTCCTTTAAGTGATCACCTAGTTACATCATAAGTTAAGACAGAAACAATGGTTTGATTTCCTTTTGTAATAACTTTTCATGTACTTTTAAGTATTTAATTGACTCTGTAGAATCTTTTTTTTACTAAGACTAGTAATATTGCCCCAATTATTTGTGCTTTTAAACTCATTTAAAGATAGGTGTAGCTGCATTTTGCCAAAATTTATTAATTCTGCAAGTTAATTCCTTCCTAAAGTTACATTTCTTTTTTCTATTAAAAAGAATCCCTAAATATGGAAAGAATTTAATTTTCATGGTTTCTTGTATTATTCAAAAGATATCTCCCATTATTTAACCTTTATTATATTCTTGATCTTTTTCTGCTTATGTATAATAAAACTTTAGATACATTTGACATTTATAGAATATTTGGTTTAGCTTTTGTTATAAATGTTCACAATAGTTTTCAAACTGTAAAATTTACTTTTAAGTAAACTTTAAAAAACTTAAAGTACAAATATTCAGTTAGAGGAGCATATTACAGATATGAATATTATATATCTCCTATTTTAACTTTTAACAGGGAAGACACAAATGCCACATCTGCCATCACTGTAAGTTTCTATGTCCATACTAGGGCCTTCTGATAGTATATAGTACTTTCAAATTAGAGTCAAGTTTGGTCTTAAAATCTTTCCTATAATATGACTAAAATGACTACCAATGAACTGGATTTTTTGTTTTAAAACCAGTTGTTTATTGGTTGTAAATTGGTTTCCTTAATAATCATTCAGGGAGTTTGTCATAATATACACTTCTAGGTCTGCTCCCTGGAGATTTTGATTCAGTGGATCTGATATCTGCATTTTGATTAAAATCCCCAATTAATCCTTAAAGTGTCAGATTGACATACATTAAGGTTGATATTTCGGAATATATGGCTTGAGACTATTTAATGATCTCTTTGTGTTTTTACTTTTTACTTATATATTCATGCATTGAGTTATTATTTGTACTTGTTTACTTAAGTAACACTATGGACTGAATGTCTATCCACAGAATCTACATGTTGAAGCCTTAATCTCCAGGGTAATACATCTGAGATGGGGACTCTAAGGAAATAATTAAGATTGGGACTTAATATGATAAGAATAGTATTCTTATAGGAAGAGTACCTGAATGTTCATTGTTTTTCTCAGGGTGTCTCCACCTAGAGCAGAGCACATGAGGACATGAAAATAAGACAGTCATCTGCAACCAGGAAGAGAGCCTCACCAGAAACAAATCATGTGGGCACCTTGGTCTCAAACTTCCAGTCTCCAGGACTGTGAGGAAACAAATCTTATATTTAAGCCACATGGTATATAGTATTTTACTGTGGCAGGCTAATTAATACATGTTATAAATGACAGTGTTTTCTATTAATCTTTGCTTTTTAATCATCATATTTGTAGTAAAGCTTTTTCTCATTTCAGGAAGACTTCCCCTTGACCTCCCTTTAAAAATCCAGAGGGGTGAAGCATAACAAAAAAATGAAAAACAAGACAACTATATCTGTCAGATGTTAGTCAAACAAATAGTTATTGAATGAAAGTAATCAAAAGGTACAAATTTCAAACAGAACCTGACATGGAACAGCTGACTGGTTCAAAATTGGGAAAGGAACACATCAAGATTGTATATTATCATCCTGCTTATTTAACTTATATGCAGAGTACATCAGGCAAAATGCCAGACTGGGTGAATCACAAGCTGGAATCAAGATTTCTGGAAGAAATAACAACCTCAGATATACAAATGATAGCACTGTAATGGCAGAAAGTGAAGAAGAACTAAAGACTCTTGATGTGAGTGAAGGAGGAGAGTGAAAAAGCTGGCTTAAAACTCAACGTTCAAAAAACTAAGATCATGGCATCCAGTCCCATCATTTCATGGCAAATAGAGGGGGAAAAAGAGAAAACAGTGACATATTTTATATTTGGGGGCTCCAAAATCACTCTGGATGGTGACTTCATCCATAAAATTAAATGACACTTGCTCTTTGGAAGAAAAGCAATGGTAAACCTAGATAGCAATCTCACTTTGCAAACAAAGGTCTGCATAGTCAAAGGCATGATTTTTCAGTAGTCATATATGTGTATGAGAGTTGGACCATAAACAAGGCTGAATGCCAAAGAATTGATGTTTTTGAACTGTAGTGTTGGAGAAGACTTTTGAGAGTCCCTTGGACAGCAAGGAGATCCAACATGTTCATCCTAAAGGAAATCAGTCCTGAATATTCATCAGAAGGACTGATGCTGAAGCTGAAGCTCCAATACTTTGGCCACCTGATGCAAAGAGCTGACTCATTAGAAAAGATCTTGATGCTGGGAAAGGTTGAAGGGAGGAGAAGAGGGTGACAGAGGATGAGATGGTTGGATGGCATCATCAATTCAGTGGACAAGAGTTTGAGCAAACTCTGGAAGATGGTGAAGAATAGGGAAGCCTGGCATGCTGCAGTCCATGGGATTGCAAAGAATTGGACATGACTCAGGGAATGAACAATAGCAATGTAATGTAATGTATGGCATGATGGCTATAGTTAACAGTGCTATGGTATATTTAAAGTTGATAAGAGTGGATTCTATTAATTTTTTGTCACAAGGAAAAAAATGTAGCTATGTAGATGATATATAGGTGTTCAGTTCAGTTCAGTCGCTCAGTCATGTCCAACTCTTTGCAACCCCATGAATTGCAGCATGCCAGGCCTCCCTGTCCATCACCAACTCCGGGAGTTCACCCAAACTCATGTCCATAGAGTTGGTGATGACATCCAGCCATCTCATCATCTGTCGTCCCCTTCTCCTCCTGCCCCCAATCCCTCTCAGCATCAGGTGATAGGTGTTTGCTAAACCTACTCTGGTAATCATTTCACAATATAATGTCAAGTCATTAAGCCATATACCTTTAACTTATTCAGGGTTGTATGTCAAAAGTGAAAGAGAAAGTTGCTCAGTCATGTCCGACTCTTTGCCACCCCATGGACTATAGAGTCCATGGAATTCTCCAGGCCAGATTACTGGAGTGGGTAGCCTATCTCTTCTCCAGGGGATCTTCCCAACCCAGGGATCGAACCAAGTCTCCTACATTGCAGGCAAATTCTTTACAGCTGAGCCACAAGGGAAGCCCAAGAATATTGGAGTGGGTAGCCTATCCTTTTACAGCAGATCTTTCCAACCTGGGGGTCTCCTGCATTGCAGGAAGATTCTTTACCAACTGAGCTATCTGGGAAACCTTGGTGGAAACTCAGATCTAGTCTCTGGGTTGGGATCCCTGTATGTCAATGCCTGTATGTCACTTATATCTCAATAAAATTGGAAAATAAAAGAAACATGTTAAGTAGTAGGAGAATTTTATACATATATATATATATGAATTAGATATCATAAATGAACAGGAGTTGGGAGATAGTATGAGGGGGAAAAAATTTCTGGAATGGGGAAGTTGGTGATTCAAAACAAAAGTCTATACTGGTGAACAACTAAGAGCTACAGGAAAATGCAAGAATTTAGGCATACCTGGCAACTGAAGAAAATTGGGGTGGGAGAAGTAAGGATGTCTAAGTAAAACCTGTGGAAACTGCCAGCTCTTGGGAAGCTTTTATTTATTTATTTCTGTATTTATTTTTTCAGTTCACTTCAGTTCAGTTCAGTCGCTCAGTCGTGTCCGACTCTTTTTAATCTTCTAAATCTCACATGAGTTTTACTCTTGATCATCTATAATCCAAAACCCTGGAGAAGGGATTCGTGGAAACAACACACAACCTTAGCTACATGGACAAAACACAAAACAGTGCAGGAACAAACGAAGAAACTGGAATTTGGCATTCTTACAGGGACAGGTTAATTTTCTTCTGTGATTCTTCACAGTAAAATATAGTGTAATAATAAAGCACTGATTTGGGATTCAGAAAAATGGAGGATAATGTTCTTTATTCCTTGAATAGTTGTGTACCACAATGCAAGTCTTTAAACAATTTCAGATTAAACATTTTCTTATATGAAATGAGGTTATTAAATTAATGACTGAAGTTCTTTCCTGGCCTAAAATTGTATTATTCTGTTTGTTATTGTTCTTTGTCTCTTTGTTGACAATAGCAAAAGAAGTCTAAAAATATGGTTAACTGTGGAGTCTTCAATGTATTAGAGGCCTGAAACAATCAAGTGCAAAGTACATTGTTTATCTTTGGTGCTTGTATATTACATACTCTTCAAAGTCTTAAATTATCCTTCTTTATCCCAAAGAAGATTTGCTTTACTAACTCATTCATGCTTCTACTTCTTCCTCTGCAAAATCTAGACCATTCCTGACTGTGATATTCATTAATACACACCCAGTTTTAAAACCTGCATTTATAAAAGTTGTTATAGGGTAATAGAATTTAGAAGATAACATTTTGCTCCCATTAGAATAAAACAGAAAATAATATATTTTCTTTTAAAGTATTATATTATGTTTAAAATACTTTCTCCTTATTTTCTGTTAAAATTATTTTAATTAAAAATTTATTGTTATGAGGGAGAATAGACAAATCCCTTACAAATGAATACCAGATTCATGAAGACACTCCATCCTCAAGAAGGTGGAGGTAGTGGAAGACTACCTTCTCTTGAGTGTTGGTTCTGTTTTGTGACTTGCTTTGAAACTGCAGAGTATTAAAAAGGGGGCAAGAGTAAGTTTCCAGTGTGGAAAATGGGAAAACATTGCTTCCGGTGAGTAACTTTTAACATTATCAACAATGAGTCCTGTTGGTGGCTTATACTTCCAGGATATGTGGAACATGATACTTTACCTCTGTGGTCTTCCTCCCAGTCATATAGCCCTAGTTTAAATGCCAATGGGAAACATCATATAAACTCCAATTAAATTACATTGTACCAAATACCTTACCAGTACTTCTTAAATATGTTGTTATTAAAAAAGAAAAAAGAAAATTCTGAGAAATGTCATAGCCAAAAAAGCTAAGGAGACATAATGATTAAATATAATCTGTCCTGGATAGGCTCCTGGAACAGAATAAGAACATTAGGGACAAACTTGTGAAGTCTGAATTAAGTGTGGAATTTAGTTAATAGTAATATCCCAACTTTGGCTCCAGGATTGTATCAAGTATATCATAAAAATATAAGATGTTAAAGATAAATGTGGTAAAGGACTATGAGAACTCTGTACTGTTTGCAATTTAAAGCTAAAGTTTATGAAAACATAGATTATTAGATAAGATGTGTAGTTATTTTATTTTTATTCACTGAAAAAAATATTAAATGCTTGCATTTATACAAGCACATACATTTAGATTGGATTGTTAAACAAACAAATAAAACAAAACTCATCACTTGCAACTATTGGGCCCATATTGTTTTACATAGTTAATTAGAGAGGACTGTGTTTTTCCAGTAAACATGACATGCACCAGGTGGTTCACCAAAGTTTCCGTTCAACCTATCCATCTCATTTCGTTTGTCTTTCTATTCTTCAGTCATTTACATTTGTTAACTATAATCAAGGTGGAGAAATAGTATGTTAAACCAAAGATGGAATATAGTCTCATAAAAACTGTAAAAGTGTTTTATGTCTTGTGAAGAAAGAAGCAATTAACTCCTTCAAATTCCAATTTCTTGATTGTGCTGAAATATGCTTCACTGAAATATCATTGTTAGATACAAATGAGAATGTGTAAGGAAGTAATGTGTGATTAGGGCAGAATAGGCTGAGATGATAGCAGATTTTTAAAAGCTGGATATCAAAAAGTTAGCTATAGCTCAGTTGTAGAGTAATGCTTCCTAATCTTGGTCAATTGGCAAATCACCTGAGAATTTGTTAAAAACAGATTTCCTAGGACAGTGTTTCTCAAAGTAACGTCCAATTAATAGTAGAGCATCACTGAGAATTTTTGAGAAATTCAAATTCTTGAACCCTATCCCACGTCACAAACTCTGTAGAAGGAACTCAGAAGTCAGTCCTGGAAGCCTTCTCTAGTAGTTTTGATTTCAGGCTAAACTTTGAGAACCATTCCTGAAAGATTTGTTTTAGTTATCAGAGACAGAGCTTTAGTTTATCTAGTATTTATTTAGGACAAGCCTGATAAAGTGTGTGGCAAATATTGCACATGTAAAGATACAAATGGTGTGAAGAGATAGGTGGATCCATCATCCTCTTGGTTAGCTCCTAAACACAATACTTCACTTTGGTGAAGAAGTGTGAAAGAGTAATACTCAAAGAACAAGAGACTACATCTACATATAGTGCTTATCAGTTGATACTTGATATAGATTGCTCTAGTCAGCAGTGACTTCTATATCTTATTTTTTAAACTACCTATGAACCATTAGTCTTCCATAATAGCTCAGTTGGTAAAGAATCCTCCTGCAATGCAGGAGACCCCAGTTTGATTTCTGGGTCAGGAAGATCTACTGGAGAAGGGATAGGCTACCCACTCTAGTATTCTTGGGCTTCCTTTGTGGTTCTGCTGGTAAAGAATCTGCCTGAAATGCAGGAGACCTGGTTCAGTCCCTGAGTTGGGAAGATTGCCTGGAGAAGGAAAAGGCTACCCACTCTAGTACTCTGGCCTGGAGAAGTTCATGGCCTGTATAGTCCTTGGGGTCACAAAGACTCAGACATGACTGAGCAATTTTCACATTCACTGTGAGCCGTTATGTAGTAAGCGTGAAGAAGTATCTGTCTATTTCTTATGTCATCTTATGTCTATGAATAGAAAAAAAACTCTTCGGACAAATTCTGCAAAAGTTTTGGGAAGTCTCTATTGGCATTAATATGTACCTTTTAAATTTACAGATATACAGCTGTTGTATTTATGACAGGATAATTTGTATGTATTAAGGCAAGAACTATGACTGTGAATTCTGACCTAGGAGCTTTATACAAAGTTAATTCTTCTCATGAGTATTATTTCAATAATTAAGAAATTTCATTAACAAATTACAATAGAGTACTGGTTAAATTTCTTCTAAATTGAAGTATATTGTAGTTGTAATTTAAAAAACTAAAAATTAAAAAGCATTTTTTCTTCAGAAATTTTGTAATAAAAACACATGGATATTTTTAAAATATTAATCTGAATGAAATCAATCTTATTAAATGATGGAATTTTCTGGAATACTTTAACTTACATTGGTGGCTTGATTTGTTCATTTTTTTTCTCTATTTAGAGATGAAAATAGATCTTTGCAATGTTACCATGAGCAGTTGTATTTGGATGCTGTTGCAAAGGACTGTGCAAAAGTGTGGTTGAGAGGAGCTACCCCTCGCCCAGGTCAGGGGCGGTGGCCGAGAGGAGGTACCCCACATCTGAGGTCAGGGGGGTGGCCGAGAGGAGCAACCCCATGTTCAAGGAGCAGCGGCTGCACAGGCACAGGAGGGCCAAGAGGAGCTACTCCATGTTCAAGGTCAGGAGGGGTGGCCGTGAGAAGATACCCCTCATTCAAGGTAAGGAGGAGCAGCTGAGCTTTGCTGGAGCAGCCGTGAAGAGATACCCCACGTCCAAGGTAAGAGAAGCCCAAGAAAGGTAGTAGGTGTTGCAAGAGGGAAACAGAGGGCAAAGACACTGAAACCATAATCACCGAAAACTAGCCAATCTGATCACATGGATACACAAGAATACACAGAAGAACTGTACAAAAAAGATCTCCACAACCAAGATAATCACGATGATGTGACCACTCACCTAGAGCCAGACATCCTGAAATGTGAAGCCAAGTGGGCATTAGAAAGCATCACTACGAACAATCTAGTGAAGGTGACGGCATTCCAGTTGAGCTATTTCAGATCCTGAAAGATGATGCAGTGAAAGTGCTGCACTCAATATGCCAGCAAATTTGGAAAACTCAGCAGTGGCCACAGGACTGGAAAAGGTCAGTTTTCATTCCAATCCCAAAGAAAGGCAAAGCCAAAGAATGCTCAAACTACTGCACAATTGCACTCATCTCACATGCTAGTAAAGTAATGCTCAAAATTCTCCAAGCCAGNTCACAGTAAAATATAGTGTAATAATAAAGCACTGATTTGGGATTCAGAAAAATGGAGGATAATGTTCTTTATTCCTTGAATAGTTGTGTACCACAATGCAAGTCTTTAAACAATTTCAGATTAAACATTTTCTTATATGAAATGAGGTTATTAAATTAATGACTGAGGTTCTTTCCTGGCCTAAAATTGTATTATTCTGTTTGTTATTGTTCTTTGTCTCTTTGTTGACAATAGCAAAGGAAGTCTAAAAATATGGTTAACTGTTGGAGTCTTCAATGTATTAGAGGCCTGAAACAATCAAGTGCAAAGTACATTGTTTATCTTTGGTGCTTGTATATTACATACTCTTCAAAGTCTTAAATTATCCTTCTTTATCCCAAAGAAGATTTGCTTTACTAACTCATTCATGCTTCTACTTCTTCCTCTGCAAAATCTAGACCATTCCTGACTGTGATATTCATTAATACACACCCAGTTTTAAAACCTGCATTTATAAAAGTTGTTATAGGGTAATAGAATTTAGAAGATAACATTTTGCTCCCATTAGAATAAAACAGAAAATAATATACTTTCTTTTAAAGTATTATATTATGTTTAAAATACTTTCTCCTTATTTTATGTTAAAATTATTTTAATTAAAAATTTATTGTTATGAGGGAGAATAGACAAATCCCTTACAAATGAATACCAGATTCATGAAGACACTCCATCCTCAAGAAGGTGGAGGTAGTCTTCCTTCTCTTGAGTGTTGGTTCTGTTTTGTGACTTGCTTTGAAACTGCAGAGTATTAAAAAGGGGGGCAAGAGTAAGTTTCCAGTGTGGAAAATGGGAAAACATTGCTTCTGGTGAGTAACTTTTAACATTATCAACAATGAGTCCTGTTGGTGGCTTATACTTCCAGGATATGTGGAACATGATACTTTACCTCTGTGGTCTTCCTCCCAGTCATATAGCCCTAGTTTAAATGCCAATGGGAAACATCATATAAACTCCAATTAAATTACATTGTACCAAATACCTTACCAGTACTTCTTAAATATGTTGTTATTAAAAAAAGAAAAAAGAAAATTCTGAGAAATGTCATAGCCAAAAAAGCTAAGGAGACATAATGATTAAATATAATCTGTCCTGGATAGGCTCCTGGAACAGAATAAGAACATTAGGGACAAACTTGTGAAGTCTGAATTAAGTGTGGAATTTAGTTAATAGTAATATCCCAACTTTGGCTCCAGGATTGTATCAAGCATATCATAAAAATATAAGATGTTAAAGATAAATGTGGTGAAAGGACTATGAGAACTCTGTACTGTTTGCAATTTAAAGCTAAAGTTTATGAAAACGTAGATTATTAGATAAGATGTGTAGTTATTTTATTTTTATTCACTGAAAAAAATATTAAATGTTTGCATTTATACAAGCACATACATTTAGATTGGATTGTTAAACAAACAAATAAAACAAAACTCATCACTTGCAACTATTGGGCCCATATTGTTTTACAGTCATAGTTAATTAGAGAGGACTGTGTTTTTCCAGTAAACATGACATGCACCAGGTGGTTCACCAAAGTTTCCATTCAACCTATCCATCTCATTTCGTTTGTCTTTCTATTCTTCAGTCATTTACATTTGTTAACTATAATCAAGGTGGAGAAATAGTATGTTAAACCAAAGATGGAATATAGTCTCATAAAAACTGTAAAAACGTGTTTTATGTCTTGTGAAGAAAGAAGCAATTAACTCCTTCAAATTCCAATTTCTTGATTGTGCTGAAATATGCTTCACTGAAATATCATTGTTAGATACAAATGAGAATGTGTAAGGAAGTAATGTGTGATTAGGGCAGAATAGGCTGAGATGATAGCAGATTTTTAAAAGCTGGATATCAAAAAGTTAGCTATAGCTCAGTTGTAGAGTAATGCTTCCTAATCTTGGTCAATTGGCAAATCACCTGAGAATTTGTTAAAAACAGATTTCCTAGGACAGTGTTTCTCAAAGTAACGTCCAATTAATAGTAGAGCATCACTGAGAATTTTTGAGAAATTCAAATTCTTGAACCCTATCCCACGTCACAAACTCTGTAGAAGGAACTCAGAAGTCAGTCCTGGAAGCCTTCTCTAGTAGTTTTGATTTCAGGCTAAACTTTGAGAACCATTTCCTGAAAGATTTGTTTTAGTTATCAGAGACAGAGCTTTAGTTTATCCAGTATTTATTTAGGACAAGCCTGATAAAGTGTGTGGCAAATATTGCACATGTAAAGATACAAATGGTGTGAAGAGATAGGTGGATCCATCATCCTCTTGGTTAGCTTCTAGAACACAATACCTCACTTTGGTGAAGAAGTGTGAAAGAGTAATACTCAAAGAACAAGAGACTACATCTATATATAGTGCTTATCAGTTGATACTTGATATAGATTGCTCTAGTCAGCAGTGACTTCTATATCTTATTTTTTAAACTACCTATGAACCATTAGTCTTCCATAATAGCTCAGTTGGTAAAGAATCCTCCTGCAATGCAGGAGACCCCAGTTTGATTTCTGGGTCAGGAAGATCTACTGGAGAAGGGATAGGCTACCCACTCTAGTATTCTTGGGCTCCTTTGTGGTTCTGCTGGTAAAGAATCTGCCTGAAATGCAGGAGACCTGGTTCAGTCCCTGAGTTGGGAAGATTGCCTGGAGAAGGAAAAGGCTACCCACTCTAGTACTCTGGCCTGGAGAAGTTCATGGCCTGTATAGTCCTTGGGGTCACAAAGACTCAGACATGACTGAGCAATTTTCACATTCACTGTGAGCCGTTATGTAGTAAGCGTGAAGAAGTATCTGTCTATTTCTTATGTCATCTTATGTCTATGAATAGAAAAAAAACTCTTCGGACAAATTCTGCAAAAGTTTTGGGAAGTCTCTATTGGCATTAATATGTACCTTTTAAATTTACAGATATACAGCTGTTGTATTTATGACAGGATAATTTGTATGTATTAAGGCAAGAACTATGACTGTGAATTCTGACCTAGGAGCTTTATACAAAGTTAATTCTTCTCATGAGTATTATTTCAATAATTAAGAAATTTCATTAACAAATTACAATAGAGTACTGGTTAAATTTCTTCTAAATTGAAGTATATTGTAGTTGTAATTTAAAAAACTAAAAATTAAAAAGCATTTTTTCTTCAGAAATTTTGTAATAAAAACACATGGATATTTTTAAAATATTAATCTGAATGAAATCAATCTTATTAAATGATGGAATTTTCTGGAATACTTTAACTTACATTGGTGGCTTGATTTGTTCATTTTTTTTCTCTATTTAGAGATGAAAATAGATCTTTGCAATGTTACCATGAGCAGTTGTATTTGGATGCTGTTGCAAAGGACTGTGCAAAAGTGTGGTTGAGAGGAGCTACCCCTCGCCCAGGTCAGGGGCGGTGGCCGAGAGGAGGTACCCCACATCTGAGGTCAGGGGGGTGGCCGAGAGGAGCAACCCCATGTTCAAGGAGCAGCGGCTGCACAGGCACAGGAGGGCCAAGAGGAGCTACTCCATGTTCAAGGTCAGGAGGGGTGGCCGTGAGAAGATACCCCTCATTCAAGGTAAGGAGGAGCAGCTGAGCTTTGCTGGAGCGCCGTGAAGAGATACCCCACGTCCAAGGTAAGAGAAGCCCAAGAAAGGTAGTAGGTGTTGCAAGAGGGAAACAGAGGGCAAAGACACTGAAACCATAATCACAGAAAACTAGCCAATCTGATCACATGGACCATAGCCTTGTCTAACTCAGTGAAACTAAGCCATGCTGTGTGGGGCCACCCAAGATAGGTGGGTCATGGTGGAGAGGTCTGACAGAATGTGGTCCACTGGAGAAGGGAATGGCAAACCACTTCAGTATTCTTGCCTTGAGAACCCCATGAACAGTATGAAAAGGCAAAATGATAGGATACTGAAAGATGAACTCCTGAGGTCTGTAGGTGCCCAATATGCTACTGGAGATCAGTGAAGAAATAACTCCAGAAAGAATGAAGTGATGGAGCCAAAGCAATACCCAGTTGTGGCTGTGACTGGTGATGGAAGCAAGGTCTGATGCTGTAAAGAGCAATATTGCATAGAAACCTGGAATGTTAGGTCCATGAATCAAGGCAAATTTGAAGTGGTCAAACAGGAAATGGCAAGAGTGAACATCGACATTCTAGCTAAGAGTCGGACACGACTGAGCGACTTCACTTTCACTTTTCACTTTCATGCATTGGAGAAGGAAATGGCAACCCACTCCAGTGTTCTTGCCTGGAGAATCCCAGGGACGGGGGAGCCTGGTGGGCTACCGTCTATGGGGTCGCACAAATCAAGGCAAATTTGAAGTGGTCAAACAGGAAATGGCAAGAGTGAACATCGACATTCTAGCTAAGAGTCGGACACGACTGAGCGACTTCACTTTCACTTTTCACTTTCATGCATTGGAGAAGGAAATGGCAACCCACTCCAGTGTTCTTGCCTGGAGAATCCCAGGGACGGGGGAGCCTGGTGGGCTACCGTCTATGGGGTCGCACAGAGTCGGACACGACTGAAGCGACTTAGCAGCAGCAGCAGCAGCAGGAATCAGTAAACTAAAATGGACTGGAATGGGAGAATTTAACTCAGATGATCATTATATCTACTACTGTGGGCAGGAATCCATTCGAAGAAATGGAGTAGCCATCATGGTCAACAAGAGTCTGAAATGCAGTACTTGAATGCAATCTCAAAAATGAAAGAATGATCTCTCTTAATTTTCAAGGCACACTATTCGGTATCACAGTTATCAAAGTCTATGCTCCAACCAGTAATGCTGAAGAAGCTGAAGTTCAATGGCTCTATGAAGACCTACAAGACCTTTTAGAACTTACACCCAAAAAAGATGCACTTTTCATTATAGAGGACTTTTCCTACTAGAAAAATAGAAAGTCAAGAAACACTTGGAATAACAGGCAAATTTAGCCTTGAAATACAGAATGAAACAGAGCAAAGGCTAATAGAGTATTGCCAAGAGACAGCACTGGTCATAGCAAACACCCTCTTCCAACAACACAAGAGAAGATTCTACACATGGACATTATCAGATGGTCAACACCATAATCAGATTGATTATATTCTTTGCAGCCAAAGATGGAGAAGCTCTATACAGTCAGCAAAAACAAGACCAGGAGCTGACTGTGGCTCAGATCATGAACTCCTTATTGCCAAATTCAGACTTAAATTGAAGAGAGTAAGGAAAACCACTAGGTCATTCAGGTATGACCTAAATCAAATCCCTTATGATTATACAGTGGAAGGGAGAAATTATATTTAAGGGACTAGATCTGATAGACAGAGTGCCTGATGAACTATGGATGTAGGTTCGTGACATTGTACAGGAGACAGGGATCAAGAGCATCTCCATGGAAAAGAAATGCAAAACAGCAAAAATGCAAAACGGCTGTCTGAGGAGGCCTTACAAATAGCTGTGAAAAGAAGAGAAGCAAAAAACAAAGGAAAAAAGGAAAGATATAAGCATCTGAAAGTATGACCTAAATCAAATCCCTTATGATTATACAGTGGAAGGGAGAAATTATATTTAAGGGACTAGATCTGATAGACAGAGTGCCTGATGAACTATGGATGTAGGTTCGTGACATTGTACAGGAGACAGGGATCAAGAGCATCTCCATGGAAAAGAAATGCAAAACAGCAAAAATGCAAAACGGCTGTCTGAGGAGGCCTTACAAATAGCTGTGAAAAGAAGAGAAGCAAAAAACAAAGGAAAAAAGGAAAGATATAAGCATCTGAATGCAGAGTTCAAACGAATAGCAAGGAGAGATAAGAAAGATGGAAAACTCAGCAGTGGCCACAGGACTGGAAAAGGTCAGTTTTCATTCCAATCCCAAAGAAAGGCAATGCCAAAGAATGCTCAAACTACCGCACAATTGCACTCATCTCACATGCTAGTAAATACTAAAAATTCTCCAAGCCAGGCTTCAGCAATACGTGAATCATGAACTTCATGATGTTCAAGCTGGTTTTAGAAAAGGCAGAAGAACCAGAGATCAAATTGCCAACATCTGGTGGATCATGGAAAAAGCAAGAGAGTTCCAGAAAAACATTTATTTCTGCTTTATTTTCTATGCCAAAGCCTTTGACTATGTGGATCACAATAAGCTGTGGAAAATTCTGAGAGAGATGGGAATACCAGACCACCTGACCTGCCTCTTGAGAAATCTATATGCAGGTCAGGAAGCAACAATTAGAACTGGACATGGACAACAGACTGGTTCCAAATAGGAAAAGAAGTATGTCAAGGCTGTATATGATCACCTTGCTTATTTAACTTATATGCAGAGTACATCATGAGAAATGTTGGGCTGGAAGAAGCACAAGCTGGAATCAAGATTGCCAGGAGAAATGTCAATAACCTCAGATATGCAGATGACACCACCCTTATGGCAGAAAGTGAAGAGGAACTAAAAAGCCTCTGATGAAAGTGAAAGAGGAGAATGAAAATGTTGGCTTAAAGCTCAACATTCTGAAAGTGAAAATCATGACATCTGGTCCCATCACTTCATGGGAAATAGATGTGGAAACAGTGGAAACAGTTTCTGACTTTATTTTTCTGGGCTCCAAAATCACTGCAGATGGTAATGCAGCCATGAAATTAAAAGATACTTACTCCTTGGACTAAACAAGATAGCATATTCAAAAGCAGAGTCCTTACTTTGGCAGCAAATGTCTATATAGTCAAGGCTATGGTTTTTCCAAAGGTCATGTATGGATGTGATAGTTGGACTATGAAGAAAGCTGTGCACTGAAGAATTTGATGCTTTTTAACAGTGGTGTTGGAGAAGACTCCTGAGTCCCTTGGACTGCAAGGAGATCCAACCAGTCCATCCTAAAGGAAATCAGTCCTGGATGTTCATTGGAAGGACTGATGCTAAAGCTGAAACTTCAATACATTGGCCACCTCATGTGAAGGATTTACTCATTGGAAAAGACTCTGATGCTAAGAGGGATTGGGAGCAGTATGAGAAGGGGCTTCCCTGGTGGCTCAGAGGTTAAAACGTCTGCCTGCAATGCAGGAAACCCAGGTTCGATCCCTGGATTGGGAAGATCCCCTGGAGAAGGAAATGGCAACCCATTCCAGTATTCTTGCCTGGAGAATACTGTGGACAGAGGAGCGTGGTGGGCTACAGTCCATGGGGTCGCAAAGAGTCGGACACGACTGAGCGACATCACTTTCACTTTCACTTTCATGAGAAGGGGACGACAGAGGATGAGATGGCTGGATGGCATCACTGACTCTATGGACATGAGTTGCAGTGAACTCCAGGAGTTGGTGATTGACAGGGAGGCCCGGCTCCCTGAATCATGGGGTTGCAAAGATTCAGATAGGACTGAGCGACTGAATTGAACTGAACTGAGAACTCTGACAGCTTAAGCAGCAGTGGTTGCAATTGGCTTCCAGGTGCTGTTTCCTCCCTGACATTTGAAAAGCGAATTAAGCCACTTTAGATTAGACTACACAGGAGACACAGATGCCTAGGGCAAAGCAGTGAGGTGATAAGGAAAATTAGACAACTTTCTGCTAATGAAGATATAGTTCTAGTGTAATTTCTTAATAAAAAATAAAAGAGAGGTGACAATATCTTTTACTTAAAACTAAACTAAGAGTTTTTCTGGTTGTAATCTTACTACACAAATGTTGTTTGCTCAATATGGAGCTTAAGGACCAGGTGGGTTTTTATAGTTTTTTAAAAATAATGCCCCCCCCCCCACACACACAAATACCTAATTTAGGATCAAAATATAATTAAAGTAGTAATATTCTTGTACTTGCTATATATTTTTATTGGTTAAAGCTTGGTCTATTTCCAATCAGAATATACTTTTAAAAACTAAACTGAAAAATACCCTGTCCATGGGTTTTTATTTGGGAAATGATCATTATTCTGGCTTTCAAAATAAGGAAAGCAGTTTAAATAACAATATAACCATATATGGGAGACAGTATCAGACAACATCATGCAGGATTACCAATCACTTTATATCCATATTCTTATTATCTTCTTTGACCTTCAATTTAAAAGTGTTTCTTTTTTTTTTTCTTTTAATCTTTTGGTTTTTGTTTATTTCTTTCAGACTAAAACTATATTTGTTTAGATCCTCCCTGAGCTGATAAACATTTTCCCTCTTGTTTTTCCTTCTTTCTTTTTTGAGGTCCTACAGATTGTCTTGTTACAATGTTTAACAGCAGTGGAGCTTTTTTGCATTCATCTTTGCCTTTGTGTCATTGTGAAGGTCAAAATCTGTCAGACTGCAGCACGTGTACTCTTAATAAGGCTTTCTTTTGCTTCTTTCACCCTCAGGCACAGCGCATAATTCCTCATGAGTGTCTTCTGTGACAAAGAAATACCAGGACTCAAAAGTACTTGAAATGAGGGGTTTGGTGGCTTAGTGGATAAAACCCCTGACCCTTTACCTCAGAGAACATGGCTTAAATTCAGACTTTCAATGTAAGCGAAAAGAGATTTATGGAGTTACTGATATTGCCTGTGCAGAATGTTCTAGAGTAAGACAGAAAACAACTATAACAAAAAAAAATCTCAGGACTAAATTGACTTGAAGCATCATTCATCTTGGAGGCACATAGCTTTGAAATTTAAAATTAAGGTTGCTTTGTAATCCTGCATTATTTATTATTGACTCTGCTTTTCAGAGTCTTCATCTCTGAGCCCTTACTAATTTCTTTAGTCTCACTAGAAAATATGAGAATTGTAATTAAAACCAAGATCTCTATGTACTTTAAAAAGGAAACCATCATATCAAAGACCAGTATTTTTCAAGTGTACCACTTTAAGAGTGTTATCCTTTATCCAAGGTGAAGAGAAGAGGTGTATTTCTCGTAGGAACTGGACATCTGCCAACAAATATGTAAAAGTTATTGCTTTGTAATCCTGCATTATTTATTATTGACTCTGCTTTTCAGAGTCTTCATCTCTGAGCCCTTACTAATTTCTTTAGTCTCACTAGAAAATATGAGAATTGTAATTAAAACCAAGATCTCTATGTACTTTAAAAAGGAAACCATCATATCAAAGACCAGTATTTTTCAAGTGTACCACTTTAAGAGTGTTACCCTTTATCCAAGGTGAAGAGAAGAGGTGTATTTCTCGTAGGAACTGGACATCTGCCAACAAATATGTAAAAGTTTTCCTGTGAGAGAAACGTTGTCTATAATTGATTTCTTTGGTGGTGTCTGGGTTTTCTCAATTTCATCTAGGCTTTGCATGTGCCCTGATAGAGAATGAAAAATAATTATATTAGAGTACAATGCATAGTGCAACCTCTTCAGCTCTGTGTGAGAAAATCTATGTATTAGCATTTGCAGATCCTGAACATAATACAGCAAAGATGACATTTGCATATGCAATCTGTAGTGAGCCTTGAAAATAGGTCAGTCCTCTCTTTACATGAGAATGATAACAAAGAAACCTGGAGTGATGTTGAAAGGTAGGTTAAAATGGTGATGTCATGTGCTGTATTTAAACACAAGTATTAATCATACTATTTTTCTTATGACTATATTAATGCTATCATAGTAATGTTGTACGTTGGCTACAAATTAAATAAATGCCAACTATTGAATAATTGGTGTAAAATTTTATGACATATATTTGTGTGAATAATTTTTAAAAATAAAGTTTTCACAGAGCTTGGAATCAACTTCATGAGATTAAGCAAAATATTTTTGTCTTTTACTGTCTCATTTAAAGCCTCCTTTTCATAAAAAAGCAAGACATAAGCATGGAGGTAGAACTATACATTTTACCTTTCTTTCTTTTTGAGGAAGAAATGTTGTACTTATCCATAAAATATTTAGCTGAAACCCAAGGACTTGGTTAAGAGGGAAATAATAAAAGTAGAAATGTTTTTAATAGACAGTGTTGTAAGAAACTGTTTTTATAGGTTAATAAGTTAATAATATTGAAAAGTGTATTTCAAGTTGAAAGATGAGATTCTTTGAAGAAGTCACTAAGGTAAGCTGAAGGTTATTTGAAGAAAATCATTCCAAGTTAGAAATCTCTTATAATCAATTCTACATCTGTCCATTAAAAGCAACAACAATCATCCTTTGAACTGTTCACTCTTTTTGCAGCTGTGTACAAAATGTTTTCATGTGTGTTTTACTCATAGTGTGCCAGAAGGACCTGGTTTACATTTGCTAAAAAAACTCGCATTTTATGATGTTGAATTGCTACATGAAACAACCTTGGTGGAAGATTTAACAATGTGGAAATTGTCAAAAAAACCAAACCTTTAATTCAACTCCTCTACTTTCTCATTTATTTATTTTAGTATTTATTTATTTGGTTGTATTGGGTCTTATTTGTTGCATGCGGGATCTTTCATTGTGGTGTGTGGACTCTCTAGTTGTTGTGTAGCATCCATCTAAGTGTGGGCTTCCCTGGTGGCTCAGATGGTAAAGAATCTGCATGCTGTTGAGGAGACCCGGATATCATCCATGGATCAGGAAGATCTCATGGGGAAGGGAATGGTTACACACTCACTCCAGTCTTCTTGCCTGGAGAATTCCTTGGACAGAGGAGCTGCTGAACTACAGTCTGTGGGGTCACAAAGAGTTGGACACAACTGAATGACAGACATTTCAGCTTCAGCTTTCAGCTCCCATCCAAGTCCAAATGTTAGAGCACCAGTAGAAGTGATGATATAAGTTCTAGGCTGAAGGTAGGAGAAAATCAATACCTTAGCTCAAGCACTGAGGCAGGAAGAGTCCCCTCTTACCCATCCATTTGTTCTATTCAGGCTCTCGGTTGAATGAGACTAACCATGCTAAGGAGTGCAATCTGATTTACTCAGTCTGCCTGTTCAGATGTGAATATCATAGACACACCCAGAATAATGTTTAACATAGTATCTGAGCATCCAATAGCTCAGTCAATTTGACACAACAAATTAAGTATTAAGAGGATTTATAAAAATGCTTCCCTCACAAATCTGATTTAGTAATTATAAACTGATTTTAACTATGAAGTAATGAATGGTTTTCCATTGGGTCACATTCCTTCCCCATGATTTAGCTTAAACCCAAAGTCAATTGAAATACAATGTATTTTTATTTATTGGTATATAGTAATGCACATGGTTTTTCTCCTTAAAAGAATAAAATTTAATATCTCAACCTCTTTAAAGATTCAATGGAAAAAACCCAACAAACCCAAATAATTTATTGCAAATAGAAGAACAGTGGGATTAAAAATAGTTTCATAAAATTGATAACGTATTATTGTATAGCTAACCTCTTTTCTGATATCTTTTTTTATCTACATGACTGTTTTAAAATGATTTAAAATGTTATAATTTTCAAAACTTTCATTATATACTAGTCATTGTATCTGTCTGGATATCAGCTCCATAAGCACAACTAATCTTGGCTTTTACTATGTTCTTATAGGTCTTCTTAGTACAATTTTCACACTGAAAAATAATTGATTGCTTTTTCATTTAAAGCCATTGTTTCCAAGTGAACTTCATGCCATATTTTCCTATCTATGTCTTATATCAAGTAGAATACTGAGAACTAGAAAGCTCTTAATTGACATTTGAAGAAAAAAGCAAAAGGAATGAGTTTTTAAATCTGAAAAACAAATTGTTAATTCAGTAGTTCTCATATTCTGTTCAAAATATCACTATCCTTTATCAATTAATAAGTAGCATATTTCTGAGATAGGAAGGAAGGTATCAGGGCACAAATTTAAAAAATGACACAGTATTGCTTTTTCATTTAAAGCCATTGTTTCCAAGTGAACTTCATGCCATATTTTCCTATCTATGTCTTATATCAAGTAGAATACTGAGAACTAGAAAGCTCTTAATTGACATTTGAAGAAAAAAGCAAAAGGAATGAGTTTTTAAATCTGAAAAACAAATTGTTAATTCAGTAGTTCTCATATTCTGTTCAAAATATCACTATCCTTTATCAATTAATAAGTAACATATTTCTGAGATAGGAAGGAAGGTATCAGGGCACAAATTTAAAAAATGACACAGGCTTTGAGAAAAACAGGATAAAAAAAAGGGGTTGGAACCAACGAGGCCCAGTGTGGTGCACCTTCCAATTGGAACATAACATTTGCCTTTCAAAAAAAAAAAAAAATTTGCCTTTCAATGCTATATACCAATGTTTATTATTATTATTTTAATTGAAAGATAATTACTTTACAATATTTTAGTTGTTTTTGCCATACATTGACATGAATCAGCCATGAGTGTACATGTGTCCACCATCCTGAACCTCCCTCCCACATCCCTCCCCATCCCATCCCAGAGGGTCATCCCAGTGCACCAGCCCTGAACTCTCTGTCTCATGCATCAGACCTGGATTGGTGATCTATTTCACATATGGTAATATACATGTTTCAATGCTAGTCTCTCAAATCATCATACCCTCACCTTCTCCAACAGGGTCCAAAAGCCTGTTCTTTATATCTGTGTCTCTTTTTCTGTCTAGCGTATACGGTCATCAGAGAAGGCAACGGTAACCCATTCCAGTACTCTTGCCTAGAAAATCTCAGGGACGGCAGAGCCTGGTGGGCTGCCATTTATGGGGTCACACAGAGTTGGGCATGACTGAAGTGACTTAGCAGCAGATATAGGGTCATCACTATCATCTTTTTAAATTCCATAATGTGTTAATATACAGTATTGGCATTTTACTTTCTGACGTACTTCACTGTGTATAATAGGCAGCTGTTACATCCACCTCATTAGAACTGATTAAAATGAATTCTTTTTAGCAGCTGAGTAATATTCCATTCTGTATATGTGCCACAGCTTTCTTATCCATTTATATGCTGATGGACATCTAGGTTGCGCCCATGTCCTGGCTATTGTAAACAGTGCTGCAATGAACATTGGAATACACATATCTCTTTCAGTTCTGGTTTCCTCAGTGTGTATGCCCAGCAATGAGATTGCTGGTTTGTATGGCAGTTCTATTTCCAGTTTTTTAAGGAATCTCCACACTGTTCTTTATAGTGGCTGTTGTAGTTCGCTATTCTTTTTAGCAGCTGAGTAATATTCCATTCTGTATATGTGCCACAGCTTTCTTATCCATTTATATGCTGATGGACATCTAGGTTGCGCCCATGTCCTGGCTATTGTAAACAGTGCTGCAATGAACATTGGAATACACATGTCTCTTTCAGTTCTGGTTTCCTCAGTGTGTATGCCCAGCAATGAGATTACTGGTTTGTATGGCAGTTCTATTTCCAGTTTTTTAAGGAATCTCCACACTGTTCTTTATAGTGGCTGTAGTAGTTCGCATTCCCACCAACGATGTAAGCAGGTTCCCTTTTCTCTGCACCTCCTCCAGCATTTATTGTTTGTAGACATTTTGATAGCAGCCATTCTGACCTTTTTCTCCATTGTATATTATTGCCTCCTTTGTCAAAGATAAGGTGTCCATGGGTGTGTGGATTCATCTCTGGGCTTTTTATTTTGTTCCATTGATCTATATTTCTGTCTTTGTGCCAGTATCCTACTGTCTTGGTGACTGTAGCTTTTTAGTAGAGGCTGAAGTCAGTCAGGTTGATTCCTCCAATATTGTTCCACTCTTCTTTCTCAAGATTACTTTGGCTATTTGAGGTTTTTTTTTTTTGTATTTCCATACAAATTGTCAAATTATTTGTTCTAGTTCTGTGAAAAATACCATTGGTAGCTTGGTAGGGATTGCATTAACTCTATAGACTGCTTTGGGTAGTATACTCATTTTCACTATATTGAGTCTTCCAATCCATGAACATGGTATATTTATTCATCTTTTGTGTTATCTTTGATATCTTTCACCAGTGCTGTATAGTTTTCTACATATAGATCTTTTGTTTCTTTAGGTATATTTATTCCTAAGTATTTTATTCATTTCATTACAATGGTGAATGGAATTGTTTCCTTAATTTCTCTTTCTGTTTTCTCATTGTTAGTGTATAGGAATACAAGGGATTTCTGTGTGTTAATTTTATATCCTGCTCTAGTAATTTTCTGGTGGTGTCTTTAGAGTATTCTATGTAGAGGATCATGTTATTTGCAAGCAGTGAGAGTTTTAGTTTTTCTTTTCCAATCAGGATTCCTTTTATTTCTTTTTCTTCTCTTCTGTGGCTAAAATTTTCAAAACTATGTTGAATAGTAGTGGTGAGAGTGGGCACCTTTGTCTTGTTTCTCACTTTAGGGGAAATGCTTTCAATTTTTCACCATTGAGGATAATATTTGTGGTGGGTTTAACATATATGGTTTTTATTTTTGAGGTATGTTCATCCTATGCCTGCCTTCTGGAGGATTTTTACCATAAATGGATGTCGAATTTTGTGAAAGGCTTTCTCTTCATCAATTATGATAATCATATAGTTTTTATCTTTCAGTTTGTTAATGTGATGTATCACATTGATTGATTTGCAAATATTGAAGAACTTTTGCATCCCTGGGATAAAGCCCCTTGATCATGATGGATGCTCTTTTTAATATCTTGTTGGATTCTTTGCTAGAATATTGTTGAGGATTTTTGCATGTATGTTCATCAGTGATATTAGACTGATGATTTATTTTTTTGTGGCATCTTTGTCTGGTTTGGGTATTAGGGTGATGGTGGCCTCATAGAATGAGTATGGCAGTTTACATTCCTCTGCAATTTTCTGGAAGAGTTTGAGTAGGATAGGTGTTAGCTCTTCTCTAAATTTTTGGTAGAATTCACCTGTGAAGCCATCTGTTCCTGAGCTTTTGTTTGTTGAATGATTTTTTATTACCTTTTTTATTTCCATGCTTGTGATGGGTCTGTTAAGATTTTCTATTTCTTCCTATGCTCCTATGTTGATTGCATATATATTTATAATAGTTATATCTTCTACTTGGATTGATCCTTTGATGATTATGTAGTATCCTTCTTTGTTTCTTTTCATAGCATTTATTTCAATGTCTATTTTATCTGATAAGAGTATTGCTACTCCTGCTTTCTTTTGGTCTCCATTTGTATGAAATATCTTTTTCCAGCCCTTCACTTTCAGTCTGTATGTGTCCCTTGTTTTGAAGTGGGTTTCTTGTAGACAGCATATATAGGGGTCTTGTTTTTGTATCCATTCAGCCAGTCTCTGTCTTTTGGTTGGGGCATTCAACCCATTTACATTTAAGGTAATTATTGATAAGTATGATCCCATTGCCATTTACTTTGTTGTTTTGAGTTTGAGTTTATACACCTTTTCTGTGTTTCCTGTCTAGAGAAGATCCTTTAGCATTTGTTGAAGAGCTGGTTTGGTGGTGCTGAATTCTCCTAGCTTTTGCTTGTCTCTGAGGCTTTTTATTTCTCCTTCATATTTGAATGGGATCCTTGTTGAGTGTAGTAATCTGAGTTGTAGGTTTTTCTCTTTCATCATGTTATGTCCTGCCATTCCCTTCTGGCCTGAAGAGTTTCTATTGAAAGATCTGCTGTTATCCTTATGGGACTCCCCTTGTGTGTTATTTATTGTTTTTTCCCTTGCTGCTTTTAATATTTTCTCTTTATGTTTGACCTTTATTAATTTGATTAATATGTATCTTGGGATGTTTTCCCTTGGGCTTGTCCTGTTTGAGACTCTCTGGGTTTCTTGGACTAAAGTGGCTATTTCTTTCCCCATTTTAGGGAAGTTTTCAACTATTATCTCCTCAAGCATTTTCTCATGGTCTTTTTGTCTTCCTCTGGGACTCCTATGATTCAAATGTTGGGGTGTTTAACATTGTCCCACAGGTCTCTGAGGTTGTCCTCATTTCTTTTAATTCTGTTGCATTTATTTCAATGTCTATTTTATCTGATAAGAGTATTGCTACTCCTGCTTTCTTTTGGTCTCCATTTGTATGAAATATCTTTTTCCAGCCCTTCACTTTCAGTCTGTATGTGTCCCTTGTTTTGAAGTGGGTTTCTTGTAGACAGCATATATAGGGGTCTTGTTTTTGTATCCATTCAGCCAGTCTCTGTCTTTTGGTTGGGGCATTCAACCCATTTACATTTAAGGTAATTATTGATAAGTATGATCCCATTGCCATTTACTTTGTTGTTTTGAGTTTGAGTTTATACACCTTTTCTGTGTTTCCTGTCTAGAGAAGATCCTTTAGCATTTGTTGAAGAGCTGGTTTGGTGGTGCTGAATTCTCCTAGCTTTTGCTTGTCTCTGAGGCTTTTTATTTCTCCTTCATATTTGAATGGGATCCTTGTTGAGTGTAGTAATCTGAGTTGTAGGTTTTTCTCTTTCATCATGTTATGTCCTGCCATTCCCTTCTGGCCTGAAGAGTTTCTATTGAAAGATCATCTGTTATCCTTATGGGACTCCCTTTGTGTGTTATTTATTGTTTTTTCCCTTGCTGCTTTTAATATTTTCTCTTTATGTTTGACCTTTATTAATTTGATTAATATGTATCTTGGGATGTTTTCCCTTGGGCTTGTCCTGTTTGAGACTCTCTGGGTTTCTTGGACTAAAGTGGCTATTTCTTTCCCCATTTTAGGGAAGTTTTCAACTATTATCTCCTCCAGCATTTTCTCATGGTCTTTTTGTCTTCCTCTGGGACTCCTATGATTCAAATGTTGGGGTGTTTAACATTGTCCCACAGGTCTCTGAGGTTGTCCTCATTTCTTTTAATTCTGTTTTTTTTTTTTCTTTTTTCCTCTCTGCTTCATTTATTTCCATCATTCTATCTTCCACTGCCCTTATCCCATCTTCTGCCTCATTTATTCTTTTGTTGGTTCCCTTCAGAGTGCTTTCCATCTCAGTTAATGCATTATTTATTATTGATTGACTCTTTTTTTTAATTTATTCTAGGTCCTTGTTAAACATTTTGTACATCTTCTCAATCCTTGTTTCTAGTCTATTTATCTGTAACTTCATTTTGTCTTCAATGTTTTGGATCTTTACTATTATTATTCTGAATTCTTTCTCAGGTAGATTCCTTATCTTCTCTTTTGTTTGATTTGCTGGGCATTTATTATGTTCCTTTACCTGCTGAATATTTCTCTGTCGTTTCATTTTGTTTAGATTGCTGTGTTTGGGGTGGCCTTTCTGTATTCTGTTAGTTTGTGCTTTCTGTTTATTGTGGAGGTTGCCTCTGTGGGTGGGGTTGGACTAGTGGCTTGTCAAGGTTTTCCTGGTGGGGGAAGCTTGTGTCTGTGTTCTAGTGGGTGGAGTTGGACTTCTCTCTGGAGTGCGATGAAGTGTCCAGTAGTGAGTTTTGGGGTGTCTATGTGTTTGGTGGGACTTTGGTCAGCCTGTCTTTTAATGCTCAGGACTGTGTTCCTGCATTGCTGGAGAATTAGCATGGAATGTCTTGCTCTGGAACTTGTTGGCTCTTGGGTGCAGCTTGGTCTCAGTGTAGGTAAGGAGGCTTTTGGATGAGCTCTTGTTGATTAGTGTGCCCTGGAGTAAGGAGTTTTTGGTGTTCTTAAGATTTGGATTTAAGCCTCCTGCCTCTAGCTTTCAGTCTCATTCTTACAGTACCCTTAAGAGTTCTCCATCCATTCAGCACCAATGATAAAACATCTAGATTAATGGTGAAAAGATTCTCCACAGTGAGGGACATCGAGAGAGGTTGACAGAATTACATGGAGATGAGAAGATGGAGGAGGGAGATAGAGGTGACCATCAGGAGGAGAGGGGAAGTCAAAAGGGAGGAACACAATCTAGCCGGTAATCAGTTCCTTGTGTACATTACACTGTCTGGAACACCTAGAGGTTATACAGAGAAGGGAAGAGGGAGGAAAGAGATAGAGGTGACAAGGAGGACAAGAGGGGAAGTCAAAAAGGAAGAGACCAATCTAGTGAGTAATCAGTTCCTTAAGGGTTCTCCACAGCCCAGAACACCCAGAGAGAGTCACAGAATTAACTAGAGAAGAGAAGGAGGAGTGATAAGATAGAGGTGACCTGGGGGAAAAAAGAGATAATCAAAAGGTGAGAGAGCAGTCAAACCAGCAATCACACCCCTAAACAAAAATGAGTACTAAAAATTAGATTCTTAAAGGTAAAAAAATGATAATAAATCCTAAACAGCAAAGATAAAAAATCTAGAGTAGAGGTTAGATTCTCAAAACTGCAATATTAATTTTTTTTAAAAAGTCACAAAAATTAAACATAAATATATA